>VNJY01005663.1:0-57866 GCA_008042715.1 Drosophila bocki
AGTCCTTTTCCTTTTTTTTTTTAAATAATCGAAATAATCGTTAGTTTTTTTTTTTTTTTGTTTTTTTTTTTCCCCCGATGCCAGCTCATCGTTCATCAGTTATATATACATATATTACATATAGAGAGCTATGTATTACCCGAACGAGCCAGAACGAGTCGAATCCGTATCCGAATCCGAATCAGCCAGAGGAGCAGACAGATCCACGAGCAAGCCTACATGCATATGTATTTTCTGTTAATGATTCTATTAAATTATTTAATTGTATTGCTAAGCGTTTACATTTTAATTGTTATGTTGTAGTATACACAATAAATAAAAACAAAAACAAAAAAAATACAAATACAAAAAAAAAAAGAGGGAGGACACACTCAAGGACTCAATCCCGTCTAGATGTGCCTGCTGCAGTCGTAGGCCCGCTCACAGCACTCGGGGAAGCTGCGATTGGTGTTGACAAAGTCGCGCTGCTTGCATCCCTTGGGCGGGGCAACCGCCTTGCAGGTCTTGATGGTCACATGGCCATCGGAATCGCAGGTGGCGCCGGCGCAGGGATGGTCCGGCAGCTTGCCGCTCTGACCAGGCGACAGAATGGTGTTGGCATCCAAGACGCACTTGCCAGGATGTGCTGCAAGAGTCATAAGGTTAATAATCATAAATCTTTCCTAAAAATAATTCCAATTTAGATCTTTGGCTCTCACTCACCGGCATTGGTCAGCTTAACCCGAGACACGGCAGCCTGGGCGGTGTTGCTTCCGCCCAGGATAAGGATCAGGCTGGCGACGAGAAGGGCAGAAGCGGCAACGGTGAAACGAGACATCCTGGTGATGGTGCTGGGTGGAGGATTAGGAAGACTGAAAAAACTGTGCTCGATGTGATCGATAAGGCTGGAGGTCCGCAAGTGCTGTCGTTGTGGCTCCAGCGACAATGTTTTATACGCAGCCGGGGGCGAGACGGTTATCAGAGAAGCCAAAGCCCCAGGGGCAGCGGCTTATCCGCGACAGCAAAGCTTGACGGCTTGACCTTGTCCGAGCGATCCTCCGGCTCCTCCGGGGCTCTTCGGTTCCCCAGCCTGTTTGATCGTTTCCAGCTGCCTGTTTGGCCGCTTTTGTTGCTATTGCTTGTTTTATTGTTGGTATTTTTTTGCACTTCCCAGCGGCTCTCGGTTCATTGAGTACTTAATTACAAGTTCGCACACACACTGCCACAGGCGTGCGCTCGTCTCGATTAGCTTTTAATTTATTTATGCACAAACACACACGCGTGCGCGCCGGATTTGTATACCCTGGCGGGGTATTATAATTTTGGCCAGAAGTTTGCAATAAAAATCTTGAAAAGCATCAACAGCCGAGTCAATCTGGCAGATAAAAAATACATATTTGCCCTTTTTTTGATTGAAAACTAATGTTGTTCTAATTATACAGTTTTCGAAAATAGATTGTTGCCTTACCTTGCTGCAAACCATTATTTTCACACAATTTTAATGAAGAAAACGTCTTCTCGGAGGCCACTTGGCGGTCATGTTGTCTCCAAGAGACATCAAAAGTACCACTAAATTGTTGTCGGTTTCTCAGGAGAGCAAAGATGAGCTAATCTGAGTAAAACTGAAATAATTGTTAAATTTTTAATTCCCCGAAAATTTTAAAAAATTCAATATTTAAAATTCAAAATGCTGATTTTTAAGCTAATAAAAACCAAAACCGAATTGAAATGAAACGTTTTGACAAAAAACTGCAAGGGTATACCAACTTCGGTTTACGAAAGCTAGCTTCCTTTCTTGTTCTTATTATTCTCAGTTTGTTTTTCGACGATGGGAAGCTTATCACGTTTTCTGTTTACTGGCGCCCCTTTCGGTTTGTTTTTTTGGGAATTTTCTTGTTTTTCGGTGTGGAATTCCTGCTGGCGCTGGGACTTGGTCTTGACTCATCATCACGAGGGCACGCAGTACCAATTTGCACTTTCACCGGCGCCGGACAACGACGGTTCTTAACCCCGCAGGTAACGAAATGCCCCCTCGTAAAAATCACGCATTAAAAATCAGTGAACAATTTATAAATAATATTATATTATTGATAAATATCCGTGTTTATTAAACGTGACACTTTAGAGGTCAGCCACCTGAAGTCTCTTCTTTACTAAATGCTGAAAATATAGAGAGCCTTATAGTTGCAGAGTGAAGGAAAAATCAGGTATGTAGATATTGGATAAGGATAGTAAACCTCCAAAACAAGAACATCGATTAATTCTCTTTTCAGACTTGTTTTTAAACTTTTAATATTTGAACTGTTAATTATTTTAGCCGTATAAAAACTAATTCAGAACAGCTTTCCGAATTGAATTCAATGCCCTTTTTGGCCGAGTTATAGATTTTTTAAATTTATATTTTTTCCCAAAAATTAGGTCGCCAAAAATTAGCTAATCAATTCTATTTTTATATATATAAATTTATGTATAAAGCAAATGGAAATCCCAGCCATTATTTGAAAATCTTTTAGGTCACCTAAAAGACATAAATATACATTTTAAAAAATTGAAAATGTTTAAAATCTACAAAGAATTCTTTTAAAATGTTTAAAATTCACAAAAAAAATTAATGTCTTTGTGATTTTTAAACATTTGTAAAGCAATTTTTTTGACCCGTAAGAAAGAAAACTACAAAAGACACATTTTCCTTTTAAAACATTACTATTTTTATTTTTTAATCATTTTTGCTATTGACGCTTGAGTTAAATCGGATTTGGGTTTTCCAATCCTTTTATTTTTTGCGTTCATCGTTTCCTTTTCAACTATTTTACAGGTGATGATAGACTATATTGCGCTTAGTGAACCTACATGCACTCCTATATATAATTTATTTATATATATATATATATTTATGTATATTCTTGTCAACATAATTTCTTCGGCTTTCAACTTACTAATTAATAAAAAGACTTGTACAAAAACGGCCACCAATCCCGGAGGATCAGAGGCCAGACAGTAAAATACACAGAAAAATACGAAATATGAAATACGAAATACAAAATACAAAATACGAAGAAGTGACACTCACAAAAAGTCGAAAATTTGTGGACAACACAAAGAGAGCGAGCTGAAGAGAGAGCGAGATATCTAGTTGAGATTCTGGAGACGGACGTCTCCGAATTCGAGTCCAACCGAAGGGCACCAGGTATGACTCCGGGTGGAATGCGGCAGAAGAGATTCACAGATTTGATCAACCAACAAGAGATGGCGGTCTGGCAACGACTAAACGCCCGGATAGAGCGGCAGCTTGGCGGTGTCCACCTTCTCCTCCACCTTGAACGAGGGGAACAGGCCGCCCTGATTGGTGCGGGTGTTCTTGCCCTTGGAATTGCCATCCCAATGGTTGCCCGCCACCGAGACGAGGTCGCCGACCCGCAGCTGCAGGTCCTCGTGCGTGCGCGGTTTGTGCGCAATAACAACGCGGCGATTGTGCGCATTCTGGCCGCCATAATAGTAGATGTCGTCCAGCGACTTGAAGCGGTACGCCGCATCCGGGTACAGCGTCTGCATAATCTCGTAGGCGACACGGCAGACCTGCGAGGAGAACGTGCACACGAGATGGTCGGACATCGAGAGCATATGGATGTCCAGAATGATGCCATTCAGGGCCGTGTCCGTGTACCGCGTGGACACGGACGCCATGCGCGCCACCTCCGGATCACCGATGATATGATATTGCGGATACTTTCGGCGCGCCTCCTCAATCACCTGCGCGTCGTCAGAGGCGAGAAAGATGCGCCGCACAACGCTGCTGCCGTTTACTTCCAGCGTGCGATAGTAGTCCTCCACGTGGGTCATATACTCCTCCACGCTGTGGCAGGCCGCCTCCGTGCCCACTTTGTCCGTGCGACGCACATGGACCCTGCAAGGCAAATGATAACACAAGTGTTCTCTAAGTATCCCAAGGGCAGCTACTTACCCCACAATGGGACGCTCCCAGCCCAGGTTGCGCATTCCTGCGACGAGGAAATCCCGCGTCGGGGCCTGTGGCCGCAGCAAATACTTGAGAAACTGGCCCACCCACCAGACGATGGGATCACCATGGAGACGTTTGAGGCGCGGCGCCAGATCCTCGGGAACGGCGAGCGGCAGGTACGGAGGTCTCGGCATCAGCGAGTCAATAATGGGCAGCACCAGCACCTGGGTATTGGGCTTACCAGGCCAATTGTATGTGTTGGCAGTGCCGGCGTCGTGGCAGCTGTTGGACACCGGCTGGAATACCTCCTCCCAGCCGCCCTTGTGGTACCGCCAGCCGCGCGACTTCAGGATAAGCGTGCGCTCGGTGGCATAGGCCACAATGAAACAGTAGACCACATGGTGCAGCTGACAGCCGTAGCCACAGCCCTGTTATATAATTGGAAATGAAATTATTCATTCAGTAATTAGTTTAAATTAATTAAATAAATTATTAATGCGGGGCCTTAAGCGGACAACTTTCTGGCTGATCTCGTCGTCACTTCCCAGGAACTCTACATAGTATAATCCACTCCACATAAGACTCTCCTCATCGTACTTGATCTAATCCGACACTTCCTGAATTGAAAAAAAAAACTCACCTTGTTCAGCTTGCAGACCAGCTTCCGGGCATTCTGGCAGTCACTGGGATTTTGGAGATGATGCAAGCGTCGCTGCACCAGATCACTCAGGTCGCGCGCCTCCTTGTGGCGCCAGGCCTCGTAGCCATCGGACTGACGCAGCCGCTCCATATCGCTCAGCAGCGAGCGCTTGTGCTCGGCTCCCTGCAGCAGCACCTGATTGATGGACTCCTCCAGATCGGCGGAGTTGGCATGACCGCCGGCTACCGCCTTGCGCACCTTGCCCAGCTCGCTGCTAAAGAAGTTCCAGATCTCGCCAATGTTTGTCTGGATGCGCCGGCGCGTGAACTCATACTCCAGGCTGGGCTCACCGCCGCCGCCGCCAAACTCGCCGTGATCAGCCTCCATTAGATCATTGCCAGCTGCCACGGCCTCGGCCACATTATTCCAACCGCGAAGATCGGCGGGCGCCGATTCGAACATTGCCTCTGGCTCCGGACCAACAACATCCGCCGCCATCTTCGGGTTGAGGGCATCGTTTTCCAGCCTCTGCACCAGTTTCAAAGCGCTCTGCTTGTCCAGTTGGTCACTGAAACATAAAACAAAAAGAGCGAGGGGAGAGTGCCATCAATGGGGAGCATGCTGTGTGGCGTGTAGTGAGCTCGGGCAAAGCTCTTTATGGCGTGTAATCTCTGGTCAATGGGCATGCATAATTAGCCAGGCCAATGCCGATGACAGATCGTCACAGATCGCAGGCAATCAGAATAATAGCACTGCTAGTAAGTAGGCTAGCCTGGCAACATATGTATATTTCTATAATGCCTGCTTCGCTTTCTTATTGATTCTCCATTCAGAGAATCAAGTAGTTTATTAATTGTGACTTTTCCCCTGGAAAAAACACTTGGAATACATTAAATAAGTGGATTTTAACCCATTACACATTCGCACATAGCAAAGACTGCCGCTGGAGACTCCTAATTAATGCTAATTTCGTTCGAATACCATGCATTAGTGGGCGAAACCAAGCGCAAAACTTGATTGTTGAGTATATTATCAACAAAATATGTATTAATACAGTCCTAAATTCCGTAGAAAAATAAAAAAAAAAAATATGTATTTAAACTTAAATGTGGCAGAACTCTCTCTTTTTAGAAGCCAACTCGGTTTCTGTGGACACAACTGTAAGTAAATGTGCTTGGCATGGGTATTGCTTGGCCCTCCTCCATACATACCTCATCAGCTCGTCGATTAGCTGCTTGAGCTCCTCGTTGCGTTGACGCGTATGCTCCAGCAGCTGTAGCGCCTGTGAGATGCGCCGGGCATTCAGCTCACTCTCGCCGGCCGCCTGCTGACCCTGGGTGCTGGTCAGCTTCACCACAAACACATAGACCAGCGCCACCCAGGCCAGAACGAAGATGATGAGGGCCCGGGCCCACGAATTGGCCGAGGCCCCAAACAGCTGCCGCACCAGCAGCATGGCGGCGGTGGTGTCACGCGGTGAGCGCCGCAGGACTCTGGAATCGGAAGCCTGAGAGCCGATAGGAACAACTGTAGGACAGCTGCAGCAGCTGTGTTAGATGCTGGGCTCTGGACGGAAGGAGGGAGGCTGGAATGCAAGGCGACCGACAAGTCAAGCTTAACTCCGATCTGGCCTGCGACAACTGAGGCGATCCACTGACATGGTCGTGGCCGGGGTCGGGGGCACTCCACTCCTCTCCACTCCAGCGGGGCGGAGGAACGCACTCAAATTATTTAGGGAGGGGGGGGCGGTTGCTGCTTCGCTAATTTCAAGCTGCTGGCCGCTCGTTCGGCTGACTCCAATTAAGAACGCGGGCGCGGACGTGGACGCGTCAGCGGCGGCGAAGGAGGAGGAGAAGAAGGGACTAGCGCGGCGCCCGATGGATTAGCCTAATCGGATCGTCGTGGCACTGAGTAGCTGCAAAATTGCTCGCAATTGTGTACGTTCTGTGTTTTCTTTTGATATTAGTGCTGGCCGATACACGCGATAGTATCGATTGGCCGGGTTCTAGCTGCATATCTAGCTATCGATGGGCAATCAAAATGAGTAAACACAAATAATTATAAAAAGAATGCAAAAATGAATCAAATTTACTTAAACTATTTTAGGTTTCATTTTAATTAAATTTACCTACCTGGCTACAAATTGCATTTCCAAAAAATATATTGCTTGGGAAACTAATTCAAACCGTTTTTTACCTTTGCTATTCGATATATCGCTCATTGAAAGGACAGCGTTGCCAGACGCAACCAACATCCTTACCTGACAGGACAGGCACCAGCACGTAAAAGTAACGGCTTTTCAAACGCAAAGAGATAAACTCGCTCAAGTCTTTGCTCTATTTGTGATCCCGCAAACCTAGAATTCAACATGTTCTCGGTGATGATTTCACATTTCAGTTTGATTTCGTGTTCTCTTAATATTTCACATTTTATTTGGACTTATGCTACTAATAATAAAAATGATTATAATTTTGAGATGGTTTTTTTTTTTTTTTCTTTTTTTTTTTTTTGTTCGGAGCCCGACCGATCTGCGGGTTATGCGGACACATACGTGGAAAGCACTCCTGTTTGGTGTCCAAAAAACTCGGAGATCGGTCGGTCCGGACCAGCGCGCGCCGAGGTGCAGCTAAGATGCAGTGTTCTTATGTCTGCACTTCGGCCTTTTCGTGGGAATAAAATGAAAAGTGATTATCGTATAAATTATAAAAAATTCAGTATATGTATAGTTAAAAAAAAAGGTTGTACACATAAAATATAAATTATATTATTACAATTACGACCACAAAAATTTCTTAGTGTTGAAATGAGTTGTTGTTTTGCTTTTGTTTTGTTTCTTCCGATTGTTGTATGTGCGGTGTGTTTTGTGTTGTTTTTGTTGTGAGTTGTGAGTGTCTGTCCGAGAGAGAGAGAGAGAGAGAGGGGGAGAGAGCGCGGGGCGGAGGGGAGGTTGTTGTATATGCGACAAGTTTTGATTTATTGTTAAATTTAAATACTTAGGTATATAAATTAATGTTCGGCTTTTATTATAATTATTGTTTTCTTTTTTCCATCAGTTTAAGATTTTTTTTTTGTCGTTTTTGTTTTTATTTTGTTTTTTTTTTTTTTATTTGTATGTAGTGGGCAACTGCGGCATTTGTAAATTTTTTTATATTTAAATGTTCATTTTGACTGTGTAAAAATATCGATTTGCATCTGATTTTGTCTTTATAGTTATTTGCTTTTCGTTTCAATTATAATATTACGTTACGTTAACGCTGCATTCTGAACTCTCTGCTTGGTTTCGTGATCGGATTCATTCTTCTGTTTCTGTTTATGTTTCTTGTGACTCTGATTCGGATTCAGATTCAAATTCTTTATCTTGGCGCGCTTCCTTCCTTCCTTCCTATGCTATTGAAATGTCTCTGTGGTTTTGCCTGCTGGATCGGGATCTCCTATTCTCATTTGCTTTGATCTGTCTGTTCTGTTCTCTATGTGGCGTTGTGTGGCGTGTATGAGGGTGTTGTGTTGTGTTGTGTTGTGTTGTGTTGTGTGTGGGGGGTGTGTTTGCGTCTCGTTATATGTTGTATATATATATATAATATATTATATGTATGTATAATTAGTTGCTTAATAGTACAATTTCTTGAATGTTGTTGTGGTAAAGTGTAGGTAATGTTGCTCTATGTCTCTATGTCGACTCAACTGCACTACATACATATGTCTTTCCACCGGATACGCGGCGAGCCGAACCAAAGCGAACCGATCCACGTTTCAGTTTCCGTTTCCGTTTTGGCTACCGTATTCGTATCCGTTTTCGTATCCTTGCCTCCGCCTCATTCGCTGCGCAGTTTCTTTAACTCCGGCGACTTCTCACCAACTCCAACGCCGACACCTACATTAACTCCTCCACCGGCATTATTCAGCTCCATCTCACAGTGCAGGGCTGTGCGCTTCTGCCCGATGGCTGGCGCCGGATCGGTGGCTCCCGCTGACGCCACCGTCTCTGCCGCTTTGTTCGTCGCCAGCTGTTGCAGTTTGCTATCCCTCGCGTTGCTGTTGCTGCTGTTGCTCTCGTCTGCCTCGAGCTCCGCCTCATTCTCTTCATCCTCGTCCAGTTCTTCCTCCTCTTCGTCCTCCGCCTCTTCCTCCTCATCGTCGGCCAGGACGCCGTTGCCATTGCCATTACCATTGGCTGCGGCAGTCTGTCCCGTTTTGTTTGCGGGCTGTGGTGATGTGGCTGCTGCAGCTGTTCCCGCTGCTGATGCTGCTGATGCTGGTGCTGATGCTTCTACTGCTACTGGTGCTGGAGGAACGGCCTGTCCATTGTTGGTTATCTGCTTGTTATTATTGTGGGGCTGGCTCGGCGTCTGTGTCTGTGTCTGTGTCGGAATCGGATTCTGGGTCGTGGGCTGTGCAGGAGTCAAGTCGGTCAGGCTGTTGCTCTTCGGCGGCGCCTCAAGGTTGCTCTCTGAATCGGAGGCAAGGGGTGTGCCGCCCAGGCCGATTCCAATGCCGATGCCAATGCCCATGGCTATAGGTTCACCATCCTCTGTGGACGTAGTAGCCGTTGTCTGTGTGGTGCCATCGTTGTCGTCAATAATTGGCTCCTGGGAGGTGGAATCATTCGACACGAAGTTAGAGTCGCCATCCTGCAGAGCGGCACCCACACCAGCGGCATTGCTGTGGCTCTTGCCCTCACCCACCTGCAGCGGCGTCAGTGCAGCCGGATTGGTGTTTTCGTTCTCCGTCTCCGATTCTGTAGCAGTGTTGCGGCCGCCTGGGGATAGAATACAAGGTATCGAGTTAAGCAGCTTTAGTACTTTATTATTACAGCTGGACAGCAGTAACGGTCAGAATGGCTGGACTTTAGGGAGTATCTTCACCTAAAAGATACCATCTAGATTCCTGAGAACTATGGACTTTACAGAAGTATTTAAATATTGCTTTCTGCAATTTATTTATGATATAAAAAATACTTGACATTTAAAGTAATAAACAAACTTTGATGAAGTAACTTAAGAGACTTTCCAGGATATAGGGGACTCGGATATCAGTTTATTGAAACTGGAGGAGTTATAGACAGAAGCTTATCATAAACGATATATGTATACAGAAATAAAACACTTTGAAACTCAGTTGCTACGATATCTGGACCTGTTCTCACCACCTCAATTTCCTACAAACTGCCTAGAATGGGAGGTACAAAAGCTCGTTTCTAACATACTTTTCATTAGAAAAACTACTAAACAGATGGATTTCTAGAAAGCGATTCGATAGTTTTAGACTCTGCGTGCATTCTGAAACCTACTGAAATGGACTCGGGATATGGACTCACCTGCCCCCAGGCTCTCGTCGTCCAAATCGACGGCCACGCCGTCGTTGGTGTCATCACCGTCGAGCACCTTGCTGCTGCCGTTTGTGCTGAGTGTGGCGGTCCCGGTGGCGTTGCCAGCCGCTGCACCGGCTCCCGGCGGCGGCATATCGTCGAGCATCTCGGGACTGAGGTCATTGGCCACGTAGTGCGACCAGAGAGCCAGCTCTACGCGATGCGGCGACCAGTGCGGCGTCTCACCGCCCACCTCCGCATTGAGGCGCTCCACTGTGGCCTGGATGTGGTTGACGAAGTTGAGGTACTCCTTGGTGGTATAGTCAATGCCCTCGATTCCCGGTATGGCCATTAGGCACTCGTCTGCCATAAAGGGGGCTGAGTCGGGTGCGGCGGCCGCAAGCAGGGCGGAGGCCATGGTAGTGCCGACGCCCTTGAGGTTCGATAAAGCTGTGATCGCCTGCTCCAGATTGGGCAGCTTGCGGAAGGCCTTTTTCGTCTCCGCGATGACGGCACGCGGTGTGTTGACCTTGACGAGATAGGAGAGCTGCGGATAGAACTTGCCGCGCGTCTGCTTCCACTTCATGGTCTGCACCAGCTCGTCATACACCATGTGCGCGTCCTTGCCGCGCGCCTTGATGAGCTTGGGCAGTTCATTCTGATACCACTGGTCCAGCCGGATCAGCTCCTGTGGCTTCTTGGAACGCTTCTCCGCCTTCAGCTTGAGCACCTGCGGGTACATTTGGTAGCAGTACTCGAACTGTGTGGTGCTACCGTTCTCGAAGAACGACACTGTCGCCTTGCCGTTGGACATCTTGATGTGCGTGTTCGTGTGCGGATCCTGCCTGGCTGCTAATGATGCTTGCTGGTTGTATCGTTGCGCCCAGGACGTTGGCTGCTGCTTCTGCTCCGCGCCCGGCTTTCTAGGTTTGCTGGCTGGCTATCGCTCCCGCTTATCGGTCGCTTGCTATCCTCTCCACTCCAAGGTGCTCCTGTCAATGTACTGCTGTGGATTTCGGTTCGCATCCAAGAGTCGCCGGCGAAAACGAAGAGGAAGAGGCGCAGAGACGGAGAAGCGGAGAGACGGTGAGCAGGAGAGCGAAAAGAGGGAGCAGCAAAGCAAGCAAGAGAGAGAGGAAGAAGAGAAGACACACAATTAGGTTTACAGTTACAAATGCAAGGGGGAGGCAGCAGCTGTATATATGTAGGCTTTGATTTGGCTTCGATTGATTACTGTTAATGCTGCTGCTGCTGCTGTGCTGCGTCTGTTATTTGTTGTATTTACTCAGCCTGATAATCGCACTCTATTCGCCAAAAATATTCTTCTCGCTTCCACCGCCGTGCACAACACACAAATCGAATTTTTACAGTGTCGTCTCGTCGTCGTCGGTTCTTTTTGGTCCGCCACACACACACATTCGCACCTATACACTCGCACGCAAACACACACTCGCACACACCGCACTCTCGCACACCCAGAGAGAGCACACAACAGCAGCACACATACACCAGCACTCGCACACTTATGCAGAGCAGCAGGCAGCAGCAGAAAATTTCTTTTTCATATAAGTTTTCGAAAAAATACGAACGCGAGCAATAATAAACGAATGCTTTTTCGAACTTCTTGCCTTTTGGCACCGCAGAAGAGCAGGAAAATAGACACACACACTCGCGCACAGCTAGCTGAAACACATCATTCAGTTCAGTTCAGATGGCGATTGAACAGAACAGAAGAGAAGAGAGGAGGCGACAAGAGAATGTGTAACAACTTGCCGTGGCCGTTGCCGTTGCCGTCGGGACGTTTTGCGTTAACGTCCGCCGACTTACCTTTTGATGCCACAGCCAGCATGTATTTGGTTAGTTGCCGCCAGTCTTCCGTTCCGTCCACATCCAAACAACTACTCCACAACTTTGCCTTTGCCTCTGCCTTCGCTCTGCTTCTTCTTTCTGCCTGTGCTGTGTCGCTCAGTACAGTGGCGGCGCTGCCAACATTCAGGGGGTTGTTTCCACGTTCACGTTGCACGAGCACGTTGTAAAGTGGGTGCGGGCTACTGTGATCCTACACGACAACTATCAGTAGATGTCCTAACATGCTTTAACAACATATCAAGGGCTTAATACAATTTGATATTCAATAGTACACACGGATTGCGAGTCGAAAAGACTGCTCGGTATTTAGAGAGCCCACTTGACAGTCAAGTCATGCTCGATCCCCCGAAGCTACGCCCCTGAAGCCACTCAGTTCGCCTATCGTTCGTTTGCTTTCGGGTCTGTTCGCTTTACCGCCATCATTCACTGTGGCCTTTTTACCCTATTCGTCGTCGCTTGCTCGCAACATAGCAGCTGCAATTTAGCTGTTTTCTTTTCTGCCTTTGCCTGCGATTCGCTCATTATACCCTTGCAGAGCGTATTACAGTTTTATTCAGATGTTTGTAACGCAGTAAAAGTAGCAACCCTATAACTATGTGTATATATTCTTGATCACCTTCACCTGGTCCGTTTAGGAAAACGGTCTTTTCCCAACTCGCTATAGACTTTCACAAGTTTATTTTGTAGTTATCGGAAGCGAATCCCATAGCCTAGAGCTCCCCGCAGGAAGGATCTTAGACTTGGATAAGTTTTTAAGCCTTGTGAAAATTATATTATTTGTAAGGACCTGTTGAGCTCAACCAAAGCCGATGACAAAATTACGCAGGCAAATATTAAATCTTTTATTTTAAATGCAAGGGTATTGCACATTCTGCTTGCCAGTGTTGGCTTTCTTTTTCGCTATACCTTGTGCTCGCCTCGCTGCTCACACCAACACACACCAGCCCATTTATTGCACTAAAACGAAAAAGCAGTCCAAATAGCTAGAAGCAGTGTAAGAGGGTCCGAAAATGCAAGAAGCAGTGCATCTGCTTGCTGCGTTTTCCCGCTTTCTTTCGTTGTAAATTCCGCTTTTCGAATTTAATACGTGTGTATTTAAAAATCGAAAATAAGGTTATATCTTTTTAGCTGTATGCATTATTCATTCGTTGGCAGGGCATAAATTCACACCCCTCTTCCCAGTCAACTACGTCTCTGTGTGTGATTCGCATGTTCTTGCGTTGTGCCTGTTTCGTCGTTCACGCTCCAATACACGCAAGCAGCAATGTGTGTGTGCGTTCCGCAGAGTTGCCAGATTAATTTCAAAATAAAACAACAAAAAATTGCAAGCTTGGAATGGGATGCCGGCCTGGTGCATTTTGCATTTATATGGAACATTTTTATAAATTTGTTGGTCAAGAATAATGGCTACGAGAGGAAAATGGCTAAAGATAAGTACATCTTTCAGATATAAGAGTATTGAAGGATATTGTCCTGCAATATTCCAACATTACGATACTATCGATAGTGGCAGCACGGCTTAGAAGCTAAAATATTTACTCAGCTCACAGGGTGAAAATCAAAATTACTTATTCACGATAAAGGCATCGATTTTAATAAATCAAAAGAAACAAATATAAGTAATGAAGTAATATATAAATATGAGGAACAGTCGGTTTAATTACAAAATTAATTGTTATTGGTTGCTTATATTATATTTAATTTTCGTATTTTATTTTACAAGTACCTATACTTTTTTGTAAATGCGAATTTGGAATTAAAAAATATGAACTTTAAATTTCTTTTTATTTTATTTGTTATTTTACATAAACATCGCATCCAGAGATCAATATAGACTTTCTCACGGCATTTGAGCGTAGCTAATTATTAATTTATTGTTAAAAAAAACTTGTTTAAAAAAATATATTTAAGACTATTTCTTAGTTTTCCTTTTTCCAAACGGTTTTATAACAGTTTATAACTGTGTTGAGCGATTCAACCAATGTTTTCACCTTTTTTATTACAGCTTTTTCCAGTGTTACTTTGATCTGGCACTTTTGGTCGCTGGGACCGAAAAGTCTGGCAGCACTGTTAGCTGGGACCGAAAAGTCTGGCAGCGCCGCGGCACGAGCGACCAGCGTTGCCAGACTTTTCGGTCCCAGCGACCAAAAGTGCCAGACTTTTCGGTCCCAGCGACCAAAAGTGCCAGATCGTCGGTATAGACTTTATACTTACATTTGACACTCTACATGAGAATTCGACCCCAAGCATGTAAAACTTTGTTTTGACATTTTACGTTGAAATTCAGAGTGACCAAGGGGAAAATATCAAGAAATATCACGCAAATTCAGAGTGACCAGGGGAAAATATCACCGTAATATCTCATTTTTAGAAATATTGACAACCCTAAAAAATTAAATTGTATGCGCTTTCGTACGAAAGTTTCGCAAGTTTTTTCATTCGCGAAATAACGTCGTGCCGAGAAGGTCTGTGCTAAATCAAGCTAAATCAACTAGCGAGCCACGCGGAAGTCGACCAATTAACCAACTACAAAACTACAGTGAGTGCCTCGTCCGGGCAATGAGCCCGCTAATGTCGCTGATTCTGGGCAAAGTCAGGGAGAAGTTGCGGGAGAGCGTAAGATGAACTCGGTGTCGTGGATGATGTGCAAGATAGTGATGTTGGATCGGGAGATATTTCACAAGTTATTTCTGCCAATAGCACCGAGCATAGCTTTTCTTCTTGCTTCCCCCTTTCTGCTTTATTGGCACGTCCGTCGCACCAACACCAGCACATCTTTCAGACACACGCACACAGATGAAACGTTAGCCGGCAAAAAAAAAAGGGAAAATAAAGAGAAAAGTAAAAAGGGGACCAAAATGAGACGAAAGTATTTGGCGATTCGGAAACATTTTTGATTTGTAATTAATTCGGCATCCATTACACCGCGAATTGGATGAACGTGCCGAAAAGTTCAATCGACAAAACACGGGCCCGCGATTTTTTCGGTTGATTTACAATTCTTCGTTTCTTCCAGTTCTTTCGTTGTTCCCCCTTCCCCTCCATCATGCCCTTAACTTGGCGGCCATTTTGTAGAGTTCAGCTTTCCACGAGTCACTATTTCTAGGGGAACTATTATAATTTATTTAAATTATTGTAATCTCAGATCCGGAAATTGCCATTACCATTGAACTTTTGCAATTGCAACAGCCTTGAGTTACTTTCAATATAAACTCTATTCTTCAAATTTGTTTTAACAGAAATTCACAAGTTTTCTATGTAATTATGGTCCCAGTGGTGAAATTGTGACTAATTAGTTATCCATCGTCTCTTTAGTTTAGAAAAAATATTTGGCCCACAACTGAATTTTTTTAATAAATGTATTATTTATTTATTTGTATTTTTCTATTAAATGTTCATATTACCCGTAAAATCCATAGTGAAATTCATTCGACTTTTTCCCCTTTACCTTGCAGATGCCCCAGCTGCAGAAACAAGCTCCCGAATTCTCCGGCACCGCCGTCGTCAACGGCGTGTTCAAGGACATCAAGCTGAGCGACTACAAGGGCAAGTACCTGGTGCTGTTCTTCTACCCGCTGGACTTCACCTTCGTGTGCCCCACGGAGATCATTGCGTTCTCGGAGAATGCCGCCGAGTTCCGCAAGATCAACTGCGAGGTGATCGGCTGCTCCACCGACAGCCAGTTCACCCATCTGGCCTGGATCAACACGCCGCGCAAGCAGGGCGGCCTGGGCAGCATGGACATTCCCCTGCTGGCCGACAAGTCGATGAAGGTGGCCCGCGACTATGGTGTGCTGGACGAGGAGACTGGCATCCCCTTCCGCGGCCTCTTCATCATCGATGACAAGCAGAATTTGCGCCAGATCACCATTAACGATCTGCCGGTGGGCCGCAGCGTTGAGGAAACCCTGCGCCTGGTGCAGGCCTTCCAGTACACGGACAAGTACGGCGAGGTGTGCCCGGCCAACTGGAAGCCCGGCCAGAAGACCATGGTGGCCGATCCCACCAAGTCCAAGGCATACTTTGAGTCTACCTCCTAAGAGGCTACAACCCCATTGTCGGGACGGGGGCTGCTCCTGGCGAGCGGGAGCGGATTCGAATCGCAACACCCCCCGTGCCCCAACTATATTACATATATTCAACCCACTAAATATTAATCCTAGAGCGTAGAAGAAACACCTGTGAAGCATACCTTTAGCAGAAAGCTGAAAGTGATTTTTTGTGTTAATTTAATATATATATTTTTTTTTAATTTTCCTTTTTGTAATTCACCACAATAAACGATTGTACGGAAGAGAAGACGAGAGCTAAGCACGTGGGTCTTTATCAGGGGAAATCGGTCGGCGGACGGACTTTCGCCTCAAACCTCTGGGCTTATCTGCCCGTGAAACATTTCCACAAAAAAGAAGAAATGGAAAAAAAAACGAAGTAGGAACTGCAAACTTATCGCCGTCTGGGGCTGGAAGTGGCGAAATAAGTTTATAAACTGAATCAGAATGCTGAGAATGCCCCGGCGGCGACACTGGCGACGTCACAGCCACAGAGACACTGTGAGAAAAAGTGATATGGTTTAGCATAGTTTGTGATAGATCTTGTTAAAATAAAACTAGCTAGATCGACTCTGCTGCTGACTATTATCTATAATATTAAATGTTAAAGTAAATATTAAATATATATTGCTTGATTTCGATTAAGATCCTCTATGCTGCTGAGGCTAGGTTAAAAATTGTATCATGAATCGGTCTTTTTTGCTACAAATTTAATCATCTTTTATGGCTTTACCTTATCCTAATCTGTTTGCCAGGAAGTCTGGAATCTAACTTCTATGATTCATAAGATTATGGCGAAAAAGTTTGAAAGAAAAATGAAATTAATAGTTTACTTTAAGAGAGGTAACCAAGTTAAATATGGGATAATATTAATTTGCTATGCATTCAAATTTACCACCATTTCTTAGCAGACATTTTCTCCCAGTGCATCGGATCCAGCTGATGTAACGGCGGTGACACAGTAACCGAGTGCACATATTCCCGTTTTGATCCAGCCTTTTTCAATGTTAAGTGCAAGCGAGAGTCGTGTCTGGTCGACGTCGACGTGGATGGCTTGCATATTAAGCGGGTCTTGACTCTGTATATATGTAGATATATCCATATATGTATGTATGTATATATATGTAGCATGTAATAGGTGCGAGCTTTCGCGTGCCCGGACCCGGTTTTGAACCCCTCACCTTAGCCGAGGTTCAACTATTACGTGTGTTGTGGTGGCTGGCGGCGCATCGCACGACGACGTGTCTTCGGTGGATAGATCGGTATCGGATCTCCGAGCCGCAGAAACTAGTTTCTCCGGGTATCTCTGGCTGGGTGCCTACATCTGTACATAGCTGCGACCCAGCTGCGAGGCGCTGAAAAGCTTTGGAACGTACGAGAACAAGAAATAGAACCCTTTCCCAGAGATCGCAGTGCTGCGCACGTTACGTCGCTTTTTCTATTAGGGGTTTTTTTTTTTTTTATTTGCCTGACTTCGGGTATAACCGATGGATGGCTCATTCCGGCAGCGTTGTGTCCGCCATTATCAGTCTGCTAATTGTGCTTGTTGCCCACGGATACAGAACCTCACCTCACCGTCAAACGGCGGAGGTCAAGATAATAGCACTTGGGCACGAACCCCACGATTTCCTGATAATTTCTCTGTGTAATTTGAGAATATAGGAGAATTAAGTACCTAGTAAATCATAATTAGGAAACTAGCTTTAATTTTTTAAATGCCAACTAAAATGTTAAGCATTTTAATTTGTTTGAAAGGTTTTTTTTTAAAGCCTTTCCACCTTAAATTTAATTTTATATAGCATCTAAAATACCCAGTAGTCTTACGTAAAGCTCTCTGTAATATATAGTTACTAACACTTTCAGGTGTTGTAATCGAATCAAAGCAATATCCCAAGCTTATTATTAACATTTTGCATTAGTTATTTCCCATTATAATTCAAGAGTTTCAAAGATTTAATTAAAAATTAAGAGCAACCAGTTGTCGTTGCTTTGGGACTGTATGGTTCCCTAAACGTTTCTACCTGAGCTTGTTTGCCAACTTGTACAGAAAACGGTCTATTCATATTCATCAGGCCAGAGCCAGAGCCCAAGCCAGCCTCTCGTCTCGACAGCTGCAAAAAAAAAAAATAATAATAAAAAATAGAAAGAGATTGCCATTCAGCCTCTGCTGAATCATTGCACCGAAAACGCGCGATCTCTCGGGTCTGATGGGACCCCGATTTCTATGCCCCCGCCGCGGCGCCCAATTGAGGGCGTTGCAAATGTCATTATTCGGTGACTTTCAATATATGTGGCTCTGATCCGATCGATAGTGGTTATTGCCATTGGAATTGGGTGGCGAAAAAACGCATTTGCTCTAATTAAATTCCCACCAAATGCTGTACATATTTCCAATCTGCTAATAGTCGTAGGAAGTCATCACCCGGAAAATTAGTACATACTATCTAATATACAAAAAACAGCTGCGGGCAATATAATATAAGTTATTTTGCCATTATGACTTTTAACTAATCAGCTGTACTTTTGAAATTTTCTAGGCTCTTAAATATATAAATCGATCGCTTCTGAGACAGCTTTAGGATATAATTCGATTCTATAATGTATATACAATTTGTGTGGTCAGAATAGACTTCTTCCCTCGTTCTATCTCCAGTTAACAAAGCTTAGCAGCCAAGGACAACAATCAGAAGATACATAGATAGATTGTGCATTGTAATATTTTTGATTTCGTATTATTTTTCAATAATATTTATAAATTTTTGAAGCTTAATCCAGTTTTGGGCTCATCTTTGATTAGTCTGGATTTGCCCTTGGGCCTGGCTGGAGTATAGATTGGATTTATTGGCGGGGGCTGTTGTATTCCTTCAGGCGTGGTAGGTGCAGGGCCATCATTGGCCCTTGATGGCGTCTGGGGAACATTGAATACCTCCTGCTCCTGCTTCTTCTTTTTCTTGGACGCCTTCCCTTCTCCCTTCGAAGAACCTGCTTTAGCCACGTCCTGGGCCTTGCTCTCCATCTTCTTCTTCTTCAAATCCTGCTCGATATCGGTGGGATTGGGCTTGCCGGCACGCTTGCCTAATAGCTTTCCGGAAACTTTGCAGGTCGCCTCTGCCTTTACCTCGTTGCCGACGTCCGGTTGCTTCTTTTCCTTCTTCTGCAGCTCTTTGGTCATCTTCGGGAATCCGTCCATATCTTAGGTGTGCTAAGAAAAGCGCTTGGCGAAATTGAAGCTGGCAATGAAAAAAGTGCTGACCGAATTTGGTGAAGACTTTGACGTTAGTCTAACTTTTGACGTTAAAGTTTAACAAGTGACAACAGCTTGACATTAATTTCCATGGTACCTTTGATACCACTGAACCTGCCCTTTATTTTAGTTTAGTCTCAAAATATAAGAACTTGTGAATCAAGACTTAACCCAAGCCTAGCAACTATAGTTACTATTTAAATACTTAACTTATGGTCTCAAAATTTCCTAAATTAAAAAAATATTATATACATATAAATATGAGCAAAGGTAAGTACTATTTTTCTGACAACCATCATTTGGGTGCTTGGATTCCAGCTATGCTGTAGTGCTGTCTGTAGCGTAATTTGATTATTTTATAGACTGATAACGGGGTAATCGGGGGTGCTTTAGTGGTGTTAGTGATATCAGTCGAAGTGGGTCGTGCGGAGTGGCATGCTTGGAATCGGAATCGGGAAATGAATGGCAAAAGCCCGTCATTTGGCCGGATTCCGCCATTTTGGGCTCGCCGCCCGACCCCAATCTCCATTGATTAAGGGGCCGTGCACGACCTTTCGATTGTTTTTGCCGATAAGCAAAGGGGTGTGTGTTGGTAGGTTGTATTGGCCAAAAAACAATTATTGGCCCAATACGACATGGCAATTGAAGGATGATAACGCCGGATGGGGACTGAGGACTCATCAATTATCTCTATTATGGGCCACACGCAACGTCGATCGATAGTTGTCAATGATAAATATAAAAAAGTAATTGACCTGCGGACGGGAATTTAATTTTGGGTCGAACAATAATCTGGTAATTAACCGATTTAAACTTCCAATAGTTTTGCCTGTTTTTTGAGCTGCAAAGTATGCTATGCATTTAATGTCACTTTCTCAAGTTGGCAGGCCTTTCGCATGAATGAGTGTTGCAAAGTATCCGGAGCATGTTGTTTATCAGCACTCATGCTAGGAGAGTATTTTCAACACTGAAGTCAAACGCTGCCCGCCAGATTTTTGAATTGATAATAATAATGATAAAGTATACAAAAAATATATATATACAAATGGAAAAAAAGCCCATCTTGGGTTTCTTCTACCAAATCAGTTCAAACTCAACTTTCATAATGCAAACATTGTTAAACTTACGAATGTTCTTTTTTAAAAAGCAGTTGTAGTAGATATATCAAAGAGCCCATTGAATTCAATGTCAACTGGTAAAACTTTAACGTCAAAAGTTAGACTAACGTCAAAGTCTTCATCAAACTCGGTCAGCACTTTTTTCATTGCCACCATTACACACCTACGACATGGACGGATTCTCGAAGATGACCAAGGAGCTGCAGAAGAAGGAAGAGAAGCAACCGGACGTCGGCAACGAAGTGAAGGCAGAGGCGACCTGCAACACAGAGGGTGCCCCAGTGCAGAACACTGAAGAGAAAACTTCAGCGGATGACAAGGTTTCCGGAAAGCTATTAGGCAAGCGTGCCGGCAAGCCCAGTCCCACCGATATCGAGCAGGATCTAAAGAAGAAGAAGACGGAGAGCGAGGCCCAGGACGTGGCTAAAGCAGGTTTTTCGAAGGGAGAAGGGAAGGCGTCCAAGAAAAAGAAGAAGCAGGAGCAGGAGGTATTCAATGTTCCCCAGACACCACCAAGGGCCAATGATGGCCCTGCACCTACCACGCCAGAGGGAAGACAACAGCCCCCGCTAATAAATCCAATCTATACTCCAGCCAGGCCCAAGGGCAAATCCAGACTAATCAAAGATGAGCCCTTGCTGGAAGATTCTACAAAACTGGATTAAGCTTCAAGAATTTACATATATTATTTAAAAATAATAAGAAATATAACAATGCACTAGCTATCTATCTATCTTTGGATTGTTTTTTTGCTGAGCTCTGTGAACTAGAGGCAGAAGAATGAAGGAGTCAATTCTGACATCAAACTAAATATACATATGTTCTTAATCAGCTTTCATCATCAGTCGATTAGCCGTTTTGAATTTTATCAAAATCTTCGGCGTGCCTAGGTCTGTTTCCTTTCTTGTTTACCTACAAAATTTTACAACTTTAAGGGTATACACAATTTCTTAGTTAGATCTTCTACTATACTAACAAACCTATTTAACCATTTGAATAAACTAAATAATCAGGGGATTAATTTAGCTGTCAGACTACAAAAAAAACTAAGACAATTCTAAGATTTGCTTAGCATTATTCATAACACACTTCAATGAAGCTTACCAACTTTACAATGTATAATCTACTGGCTTTCTATGTCATATGGTAAAGAATTCTTCGATAAAGCCTGGGTTTCCAGAGCACAACCTTCTAGGTTAAACACTCTCCTTCGGTATTCCCTGGTATTCAGTTTCCCTTGCAAAATGTTAGATAAGTACGCCTGACAGCCTGACAGAGGATAGCCTGTAATTAAAGTTTGATGATTAATCCATTTGGTAAAACATTAGAAATGCCTCAAGAAGCCAAAAGTACATATACCTTCGGGTAACTTCAACATTCGGGGGCATTAGGTAATGGTTCCCGTTCACTGGTTACCCCTTTCGCAGGGCTGTGACTCCTCACGCAGGTGTCTGTAACCGCATGGCGTGGTTTTCTTGCTGCTTGGATCGCCTTCGTCACGCATCCCTTGAAGGATTCCACGCTCTACATAAGCTAAGCTTCCAGTTCCATTTACACACACACACACACAGTCGGGTTTTATATATTGTTTACAGATCGATTTACTGTTTCATCACTACCGTACATAGATTTCATCAATGGGTTGTTTAAAAAAAAAATCGTGTATTAAAATTATTATGTATCAATCATTTTATTTCGCGTTTCTTTGTGAACATTCATTGGCTGGATGTCTGTCTGAATGAATGAGTTTCTCGCCCTTGGCTTTGCATACAAAACGTAGCTGAATGTAAGATGGGGAAGGAAGGCGGCGTACGTCGGAGAAATAAAACAACATTCTACATATCCATCAACCACTTCAACTCGCTCGTCCGCTCGCAATGCCCAGCCTAGAAGAAGAAGCCGAGGATCTTGCCTCCCAGATGTTTTCTCCTGGCCTCCTCGTGGTCCATGATACCGCCCGAGGTGGTGAGCACAACGTAGCCGAACTGGCGAGAGGGCAGCAGATTGTTGGTCCACTTCTCGATGTCGTTGATTGGGACATCAAAACGGGGCGAGATGACGCCGCACTTGTTCAGGCGACCGGTCAGATTGACCACAATCTTGCCGGAACGGTGATCGTCCACGATCTCGAACTCGCCAATGTAGCCGTGCTTCATCATGACGGTCAGGAACTTGATGATCACCTTGGAGCAGGGACGCAGCAGCACCTGGCGCTTGCCACGCTTCTCGGCATTGTTGATGCACTTCAAGGCATCGGCCAATACGTTCATTCGCACCATGGCTGCAAAGGGTCAAAAGAATGCGAGATATAAGTTGTAGTTGTTAACTTTTATGTAGTTTTTTTGTGCCAAGATTTCACAAACGGCGGCTGGCGGCGAAGCACGTGCAAAAAAATGAAGTACAAAACCAATGCAGCTTTACGTGTGTGTGTGCGTGTATCTGCCTGTAAACAACAAGTTATGTCTGTGTGTGTGCGAGTGGAATTTCACGACATTTCTGTGCGTAAAACCCTTTGGATTTAGCCGGCTCGTTATGACAATACAATTTCTGCATAATTTAAGCCTTTTGGCAGCACTTTAACACCACTCGCACACACTCAAACACACACACACACACACACTCTCTGACTGGCTCGCACTAGCAGCAACAACAACTCTGGGCGGCAGGGCAACACAAACTCTGGCCCGTAACTTCTCACAACCAGAAAAAAAAACAACCAGCACAGTAACAAAAAATATAACTAAAAAAAATAGACGCATATGCAATCCATCGGTTCGTTGGGATTGTTTACACAGCGCAAGTACAACAAGTCCATCCAATATTAGCACAGTAAAAAAATATATATATGAAAAATGTAACATTTTGCACGTAATTCGCCCGGCGGCCACCTTAAATCTTTGCCGGCAGGGAAGGCGGCGGCCATGGGCCAGCCATTGGCCTTATTATTTATAACAAATCATTTAATTTGAACGGCGATTACCTAGGATTGGTTTGCAAACACAAATTTACACGACCGCGAACGTATCGGAAAAGAGAAAGAGGAAGTCCGAAGCGGCCTAAGTGACAGTTGACTGATGGCAGGGTTGCTTTGGCGGGCGCAGGGTTGCTTGGCGAGCCAGTGCTGGTCAGCGGGAGGCCTGTGCAACACTCGAATTTCGATATTATCGCATGCGGGCAGCACGGCCACACTGCAATTTTTTATAAACAAAAACAAAGACGGAAAAATGTCAAAACAGTGAGAAATTTGCAAATTTTGGGCTTTTTAAGTGGTTTTAATGTAGATTTTACCCACAGGTATGGCCTCATCATACCGGGGCAACAGAAGACGGCCCCCGTCAGGACGCCGGCTACTTCGAAACCAGCCATTTTCGATGAAAGCAGCGCCTCCGAGAGCGACGACGACCCGAAGGCCCCGCAGCTGAAGCCGAAGGGTCCCAGCGTCTCCAGCGGCCCCAGCCTAATGGAGCGGCGCGTGGCTCGCCGACAGCAGGAGAAGGCGCTGGCCGAGGACCCCACCATCTTCCAGTATGACGAGCTCTACGACGAAATGGACCGCGGCCGCGAGGAGGCCAAGCAGACCAAGAGCCAGGAGCCGCGCAAGCCCAAGTACATCGGCCGGCTGATGGAGCACGCCGAGCGGAGGAAGCTGGAGAAGGAGCTGCGCATCGAGCGGCAGGTGCAGAAGGACCGCGAGGCCGAGGGCGAGAAGTTCAAGGACAAGGACACCTACGTGACCGCCGCCTACCGCAAGAAGCTCGAGTCCATCCGCCTGCTGCAGGAGCAGGAGCAGCGCGACGACTATCTCGAGGCCATTGGCGATGTTACCAAGCAGAAGGATCTGGACGGCTTCTATCGACACCTCTACGAGCAAAAGCTGGGCACCGCCACCGCCGATGAGGATGTGATGAAGCCCAAAACTGCTCCCTCCACTGAGGAGGTTTCGTACAAGCCCATCAAGGCGGAGGCCCCAAAGCATAGGAGCTACCGGCAACGCCGCTCCTCCGAGGAAGAAGAACCCAAAGCGACGTCGGGAGAGGGTCCCGCAACCGAAGATCACGCTGAAGCCAAGCCAGCCCAGGCTCATTTGGCCAACAATATAGATGCCGACTCTGACTTCAGCATAGATGACTCCAGCGACGAAGAGGAGCAGGAGAAGGCTGACAAGGCGAAGGATAAGCCGCGGCCGCAGGGGGAAAAGGAGAAGCCGCAGGCCAACGGAATAAACAGCAAATACGAGGAACCAGCAGGACCAGCAGTGAAGGAAAGCCGCAAGCAAGGGAAGAAGGCCAATGGCAAAACCCATAAGGATAAGGATGTGGATGAGGATGCGGATGAGGATGCAGATACCGATACCGATGCCGGCAGCGAGCAGAATGAGGGGGACCTGCCCGTGCCGACAGTCACCAAGCCGCCCGTTGACCGCACGCTCGTCTGGCGCAAAAGGACCGTGGGCGAGGTCTTCGAGGCGGCACTGGCTCGATATCAGGAACGTAAGCGGGCACGCCAGGGCTAAAACGCATCCAATTAAAGTTCGAGTAGATGGAAGAGCAAACAACTGATTTCTGTATTGTCTCCTTATTATGCTAATTTCAATTTGTCTCCCCGCCGCCGAAGCCGCAGCTCATAAATTATTTATGTGTGTGCCGACGCTCTCAGCGAAACCCTTTTGGTGCAAATATTTTGCATAAGTTGCAACAGAGGAGTCGAGTCGAGTCCCCAGTCCCCGCTCCCCGCTCTGCCCAAGTTTTGTCTCTAAGCAGGGAAAAAAGAAAACAAGAAAATGAAAATGAAAAGTACAAGCCATGACGGATGGGAACCGCAGGAAAAGTGGGGGGGCCAAGCGCGCTGAAGGATGAGGAAGTGCCTGGAGAAGCAGAACGCGAAGATATTCCATTTATTTTCTATGACGACGACACGACGACAAGTAGAGAGCCAAAAAAGAAACTAGAGCATACGGTTAGCTGGAAGGAACGAAGAACAGGATACCCCATACACAATGGGTTTCCAAGTTCTGGCTCTAGAAATGATTTCTTTGAAATTCTGTCATTTTTATAAATTGTTAACCTGATCAACTTAGCAAGAAATAGTTATTCCAAGTCTCCCTTACAATTTAAGTTATACCTTTAAAGCCATTAAAGTCCTGATATCTAAATATCCTTGATATTTGACTTAGATTTCCCCCTACGGTCCGTCTGTGGGAATTCCCAGCTCTGGTTCTCAATGAAATTAAGTCCAATTGACTGGAAATTTTCTCCCCGACTTAGGACCAAAATCCACTTGAACATAAACAATATTTTTTGTGTTATGCCGACGACCGATTCCTGTCCTCTGTGACAGCTGGTGGATACAAGTAGCCGCCGCTATGGCCATTGGAACCTTAAAGCCCCCAGCAGCAGCAGCAGCTACAACGTAGTATATGTAGTGTAAATAAAAGGTGCGCTGGGCAAAAAAGGAATCCATCCCTATTGATTTTATAGTCTCGGACTCGGGACAAATCCGCGTTGAAGCAGACAGCTTATGGAGAAATGACTTTTTAGGTTCACAAATATCTCGCCCACTGAGCCGGAAACTCCTAATCCAAGTTCTAATACCCTCTGCAAGGGTATAAAAACGGGAAAAGCACGGAGAAACTTGCCAAACGCCCAAATAACAAAGAGCCAACTTGGCGTTAGTTTATTTGTTGTTGTTTTTGTATTTTTTTTTCGCCATTCTCTTTGTTTTTGCAACTTTGTTGTTGCTTCATTTTGCCGCAAATGCTGGGAAATCCTTTTGGAAAATAGGTGTGCCCGCGCCATAAAAGCGAAAACCAATGGCCAAGGGAGCGGCGCAGAGGAGATTGAGGATGAGGAGGAGGAGGAGAGCACGGTAAACGGAAGGCATGGCTGACATGGTTAGGATCAGTGATGGAAGGCAAGCAGCTCCATCAGGTACCGTACAGGTTAGGGTCAGCAAGGTACAATCCTTTAAACAAAGGATTAAAAAAATTATTCTAAATTGCTTTCTAATCTTCTATCCCTAAGATATTTCATAAGCCTTTAAGATACTTTTATAGGGGTAAAAACCAATTTCTTTAGGTGTACCTTAAAAGTAAAAAGTGTATAAAACAGTGGTTACATGCTATAAACAAGTACCATATATTTTATTAATTCTGTACCTTGTTATATCTTCTAAAATTGGTACCTCAGTTGCTTAAATTTGCGGACAGGCCATTGTACCTTTTAGTACACTCAAGTCAGGATGACTTACGCAGGGCATATCCCTTTGGCCTGAATGTATTTCCGTAAATTGTCCTGACAAACAATGGTACCCTTTCGCATTACAATTATTATACCTTGTGGTTTTCCCTTGCAGTTTTCCCATCACTGAAGTTTGAATCCGGCTCCGGGGTCCAGCGCATCGCATTGCAGGCATGGCAACCGCAGTTTGCTCCCGTTCCCGTTCTAGCTCCCTCATCCTAACCACGTCCTGCGTCCCACATCCCGCATCCTATATCCCCGGATCCCAGCATCCCAACATCCTAGCAGCACCGGCATCTGCATCTGCATCTGCAGGCCGGACGGACGGAATGTCAAGACGGATATGCTTCGCTTTTGATGTTGCCAACGTGCCTTGCGCCTTCGTCCTTCGTCCTTTGGCCGTCGTCCTTCGTCGTGAGCGAAATTAATACTGAAATCCATTTTCCATTTGGCAGTCAGCGACCCGAGCCATCGTCGTCGGGCCTCTCGCTCGAACCCACGGCGCCCCACTAAACGCCTCTCGCTCGCGCCTGTACCTGTTTGATTGTGTCATCAATCTCACATGTCGCTGGCGCTTTTTGCTCTCCTTTTTGCATTCCTTTGCTGCCGCTGCTTGCCTTGCCTTGCTCCTTTGCTCCTTTGCTCCTTTCTGTTTCTGATTCGGATTCGAATACGGATTTTGTTCTTGCCGTTTTTGTTTATTGATGTGCACGGCTGCAATCGAGATTTGTGCCACATTTTAGGCAAATTAATTCGATGGAAAGGAATGGAATGCCTGCCATTGCTTTCGTTACTAGTCCCGATCGGCGGGGAAGAGGCAGGTGCGAGATTGCGAGTGCGAGTGCAGGAAGAAGGGTGATGGGTAGAGCGGGTGGCAGAGGGAGAGGGGTGTATAGCCCCGTCCCCCTCAAGTTCATGTCGTCGATCGGATATGAGCAGAGTGAGAGGAAGAGTGAGAGCAGCGGTCGTCGTTAGCTTAACGTTTCTAATTGAGTGCTCTCGAGCTGAGTGCAAACATTGCATTTGCACACTGCACACACACACACACATACGCGCTGTCGCTGCCTTTAACCCTTTGCACGTCTCGAGGGTCTGCCGCAGGACACGAGTCGCTCGCTAAAATGAAATTTTCACTTAGGTGACGAATGCTCCCCGCGGCGCTTTTCGTAATAAATTTATTTAGATTTATGCACCCTTTTACGACTCAAACATGTTTCGCCAAAGTGAGATTCTCACTCAGGCGGCCAATGTGGCGGCATTCGTTACACTTGGCAATAAACTTTTTGTTGCCTTTCAGATTTGGGCTATGCCAATGCTCGCCTTTAACCCGTTTGTCTTCTCAAAAGTCGTCATTCCCTAAAATTACATTTTCACTTATGTAATATGTATGTATGTACTTTAATTTTTATGATTTGTTTGTGTTTTTTATTGCCCAAGTGGATCAAAAACAAAAATTAAAGCTTATTAATTGATTTTTTGTATTTTTAAAGTATGTTACCTTTTGGATACAAGAATATTATAGTTTAGTGACAATTGGAAAGGTGTGTAATTAAGCAACTTGATTAGCATATTTTTCATATTTTAAAATATTCAATAACATTTTTTAAACACTTACTATTATTTCTGCTTTCGAATATCTAAATCATTTTTAAAAAACATTCGCTATTAAAATTACTAACGAATATTTGACTTTTTTAGCAGTTTTTACCTGTCGATTATGGCATAGTCTCAATGCAATTCGTCACCCATGCAGACGACATTGTTTATATTGATTTGTTTTCAACAAAAAAAAAAGAGGAATAAATAAGAACTACAAGAACAAAAGTTGAGAGAAAAGCTCTAGAGATTTCAAGTCGATTGGTTTTAAAATATGTGCTCTAAATGCTTTGCCGTCGAGGGTTCTTTTTGGAGTGTTTGTGCCAGAGCCGATTCGTCGTCTAGTTTGATAGTTTGGGAGCCCTGTTTCAGATCTCTCGAGATACAACTTAATGACACTCGAAAGTGTGATTTCTCTGTCACTTGTTGTGTGTGTGTGCTTATGTCCTGTTTTAGGTGTTATGCGAAAAGTTATCCAAACTTTGGCGAATGGCGGCTGGAGGGTTAACCCAGGCAGCATCGGCATCATCAGCAAGGCAGTGGAACAACAGAGATTATGTAACACTAATTCCATTAACCCCGTTGTGTGGTCTGTCGTCCTTCGTTCCAGCAGCAGCAACGCCCTTTGGCCGCACCGACCCCGTTCGCTTCGACTTTGTATGCTGCTCGTTGCCTAATCAATTTACGATCATAATTACTTGGCTTTGGTCTCGGTTTTGGGCTTGGCTTTGGCATTTCGCTTTGGTCCTTGCCAAAAACGGCACAGATTCAATCTGGGCCTCTGCTCGGCCTTCCATTCTCTCGCATTCTCGCATCCTCACATTCTCGCATCCTGGCATCCTTGCATCCTTACATCCACTGCAGCCGCCGCCCATCGAGTTGCTCTGGAAACAGAGCACAGCCGAGAGCAGAGCCGAGGAACGGAGCAGGCCAATAGACGCTAGTAAAGGCTTCAAGATTGTGATCATTCACGTGTGAATTCAATTATCAACATTTTCAATGCCCGGCCCCGGAACTGGAGCGCAGCTGGACCTTTGCACCCCGGACTAGGACCCGGACACGGACAGAGGCCCGGTAGCCGGAATCCAGAGTGCGGTCACCTCACCACCATCGGCGGCAGTTAGTCTTGGCCACCATGCCAGTTAGCCAGGGGCGTGGTCGAAAGGGGGTGCTGCATTTGGTGCCGTGTTGGTAAATTATAGTGAGAACGAACTGAAAATATCCTGATTAAACGAGTGAATTTGGGTACTATGTGGGTGGATTTAAGATAGGGAATAATTATATACATTTACTTGAAGAGATTATTAATTATATTATTATATTATATAATTATATTTAAGTCTAATATTAAATTAAGTGTTAAATTCTGTATTTTCAAATTATATTTATAAGAAAAAGAGGTAACCCAAAAGGGAATTGTACTGTTTGTGGTGTCACTTAGTTCAAACATATATTTTTATTTATTTATTTTTATTTTTAAAAATCAGTTACACTGAATTACACTCGAAAATAAAATAAAGAAGCTTTCAATAATGAAAGATTCTATAACTTTGAAAACGAAAAGGTTCAAGACATAATTTATGCTTGAATATATGGATAATAATAATGAAATATTAGCACGAAATGCTTTCCCATGATAAACTTAATGATAACGAGTAAAATGCGTCATTCGTCGTCTGCTGCTTCTGTACTGCTTCAACTTCTTCGAAGGATAGATGGATGCGAAACTATATACATATATATCCTTACATACGTACGTACGAGCGACAGATAAAATTACTCATACGACACGTACGCCAAGTCAACAACATCTGTAGTCTACGCCAACTGCTTGTAGGTAAGATTTGTGGGGAAAGACAACAAGACTACTTATGGGTGATTAGCTCCTAAACCATGCCTGCGCATAAATTAAACATAAACATGATAGCGAGATATATACATATATATGTACATATGTAGGAGCTGGAGCCTCTTAAAGTCTTTCATTTTAATGAAAAAATTAAAGTTCCCGAATTTGAAATATTGAGTTAAAACCAAGAGAAATAGAGCGGCCTAGGTAAATATGAGCGGTTATAAATCTCCTCCGGTATTTATGGATGCCAATGGAACCCAAACAAAAATAACATTCTGCCAGCGGATTAATAACAAAAACTAAATGTTTCAAAAAAATAAATAAATAATAACTGGAAAACCTGTATAAAATCCTGTGTATCCCAATTGCAATGCACATTTTGTGCGCCATTTGAGCCCGGTCAATGGAGGGAAATGGCGGGAAATGGGGATTTCGGGGGCTGGAGTGGGGGGAATTGGGGGAAAATGTTTGTTGCGGCAGATTACGTAACGGGGCGTTTTTGCGTTTTTGACCGTCTCTCTTTTTGTATATGTTTCAGTCACGTTTTGGTATAATTCTCAAAATATGTATATACATTTCGCCGGCTTATATTAAATCGATATTTCATCCTACTTCCTGGTCGGCGCCCCTCCAACTCCACCACTGTCGCACGTTTGTGTGAGTGCTGGCTGGTGATTTATATTGTTTGGCCACATGTGTGTGTTCGAGTGTGGCTGGCTGGCTGGCTGGTTGGGTGTGCGGCTGCTGAGTGTGCCAGTGTGCGGAGTGTGTGTGTGTAAGAGTGTGTGTGAGTGGCAAAGTACAAGCCGCCGTGGCAAGACGCGCGAGGCGCATCCGAAAATTTCGTTTGCTGCAAGGGACAGAGTGTGTAATGAAAAATGTGTGGGGTATGACAGGAAAACGAGCGATGCAGAGGGACACCACCAAGCGGATGGGAGGATGGGAGGAGGGATGGGTGGCTGCCGAAGGCAGAGGCAGAGGCGGAGGCGGAGGCGAAGGCGGAAATGGGGCCTCGTAGGCTGGATGCCAACCGCGCGCTCATGACAAACAAAACGCATCCCACACACACTCGTACACTGTAAAAAAAAAAAACTACAGTGCATATCTCACTTTTTTATCAGTTAACCTTGTGTAAAAAAAAGTAAAATTTGAGATATATAATGAGGTGACTCTAAATTGCAGTTACATATTTAGTTAGATATTAAAAAATCACAACTTTAATTTTAGGAGATATCTATAATAAATATATTTGATTTTTGGTTAATTTGCAGTAATAAATAACAAGACAATGCACACAAATAAATTAAGAGATATTAAAAAATATGAATATAAATAACAATTAATATATAGATTAATTGTAAGCTAATAATGACTAAAAAATAGATTTATTAATTTACAAAATTTTAAATAAGCCAATTTATATTTTCTTAAAATGGCTTTAGTTTTTTTTTTGCCGTGTACTAATGCCTGCATTTATGTATTCTGTGTGTGTGTGTGTGTTTGCACGTAAGTGTATGTATCTGCAGCTGAGTATCCGTGTGCATGAGGAGCCCTGTCAGCCTGTACTTGTATCTTTGCCACTGCATCTTCGTATGTCCCGTTAGTCGCCTGGGTCACCGGGTAGATTCGCTAGTGGATTTTCTCGTTTTTCTCCACCGCCTCCTCCTCCTTCTTGTACTACGTCTCCGTCGCTGTGTGTTGTTTCTCCACTGTCCCGTTCCCTTTCCCTTTTCCTTTTCCCTTTCCTTTTCCCTCCATCTCTCTTCCTCTCTTACTCTTCCTGGTCGGCATTTACCCGGCTCTTGTTCCGTTATTTCGCTCAGCTATTTGTGCAAGTCATTCACAAATACACATAAATATTACTCATACGTCACGTACGCCAGGTCAATGTTGTGCAGCCAATTAAAAAGCATGTTTTCCCCTCACATTGTTTTTATTTATACAACATTTTTGAGAAGAATCTATCTGATTTTGGTTAAGGCCAGCCTTACAAGCAGCCCCAGCAGCCCCAGAAGCCCCAAAGCCGCAGAAAGTGCTCCAGAAGGGCAGAAAAAAAACAAACGCGAATACGAATGGAAAAGTAGGCACCCTAAGTACAGGGTAAATAGGCCACTTTCGAAATTTCCTTCATTTTTCTTTATGCCCTGCTTGCTTGCTTGCATTTTTGTCGTTCATAAACATTTACCTTGTTATAAAAACTAGTCGCTAAAAAAATAGAAAAAGAAACTAGCTTTAGAATAAATTGCATTCCCCTTTGTGTTCAAATTACGTATACGACGGAATGTAAATTTCAGATAAGAGTTTCGTTTTGCATATTTTAAGGTTTTTTGCCCTGAAGCACTCCACTCCCTTCCGCTTTAATTAAGCATCAACTTTAATATTCTGCACAAGCACAGGAATGCTCAAAAGGGAATTCGATATCTGCTTATGAGCGGAAACTATCTTTCAATCTTGGTAACTTCTTGTTTTTCCACTCATCGGCTTTGGCGTCTTCTTTGTTTTCCTGGTGCTTTTTCTGCTTCTGTTCTTAAGCATTTTACAATTGATTTATTTTCCACTTTCTTGACTCATATTATGAAAGGAATTTGATTTCTGAGCCATTCTAAATGTGGTAATTTGCAATTTGTTGTTCAATTCAAGTTTTATCAGCAAATATTAAATAAATATTTTTTAATAACTAAGTTTTAAGAAAATATTTCTATAAAATCACTTTAACTAATGTCTAAAAATGTAATTTAAAAAAATACACTCATGGGACATAACCCATTGTATGCTTTTTAGCATATCTTCAGGATGTATTTCTTGAATTGGTATGTTTTCTTCGAAATATTGCATTGAATATCATCGATAAGAATATATTTTGAATATGGAAATAATGATCATATTTCGCTTTTAAAGAACTGTGTCTTTAAACCGTGACAGATTCTTGCTCTTCCCACTTATCGGTTTTCGTTGCTGCTCCGTTTTTGTGTGCATTCCATCTATTCTCGATTCTCCTTGGCCCCTCTTCCGGTGTGTTTTTCTACAGCTCTCTTTCTCCGGCTTATATTTGCTCCATTTAAGCGCTTTCTTTAAATCTATTTTTAATCTCTTCGCAGAGTGCACTTCAAGTCGTTGTTTGTATTGTATTATTTGAGCTGGTGTGGGTGAGTGGCTCGCGAGTGTGTGTGCGTCTGGGCGAGAGAGAGAGAGTGTGTGTGTGCGGGTTCGTTAGCTGTGAGTGTGTGTTAGTTTCAGTTCGAGTGGGTGGGGTTATGAGTGTGTGTGTGTGTGTGGGGGCTAGGGCGCGGGTTGTGTGGGCGTGCGGACGTGTGGTTGTGAGCCGGGTTAGTTTGCGTGGGCTGGCTGCCTTTTGTGGGCGTGGCCCAGCTAATAAGCAGGAAATTAAAATGTTATATGCATTGCCATGGCTGCCGCTGCTGGTTTTCCTCATTTTACTCCAAACACACACACACACACACACCCTTTCCTTTTCCCTTCTTGCCTTACCCCTTTGCAGCTCCTGCTTTTTCTCGATTTTTCCCGTGTCCGTCCGTCTCCTCGGGCATTGTCAACTCGGTCGCTCTTTCTTGCCCATCCCTCTGCACGGCACAGAAATAAATATATATGTATATAAATGTACGGTCCAACTTGCCATAGCGGGAACCATGGACAAATTTGAGCTGGAAATGTTGTATGCTCTCAAAAATATTACCTCTTCCAAGCTTGTGCTGGGAAAGGAACAGTTAGATTGGTTGAGATTGCTTTCTCTGTGATCCGCATTGGATGCAGAGCATGATGCATCGCAAGTTGGTCCCTTCGCTAGAAGTGTTCTCTTTTGACAGATGGGAAGACAGAGCTAAAAAGCTTTATCATCCTTAAGAACGATAATGATATCTCTTATATAGTTGCATCCTGATGCATCTATTTAAAGCGCTTTTTTTTGAAGGCAAAGAGAGATACTTAAAAGTGTTTATTAACCTTATGTATATAGTATGTAGTTGCAGTGTGCAAGAGAGGGACAAGTCAGGCAAACGAGCTTAGTCGTGCTAAGTCAGCTTAACATTTACAGCTTAACAGAGAGGAACGCCATTTGGTTTGTTGTAAAAAAAGGAATATATTTTCACCTTAGCATAAGTTTATTTACAGTACAATAGTTACCAAATAAAAATAAATGAGTATTTTACTTGTATAAATAAAGTAATCAAGGAAAGCTGTAAATGTTGTAAAAGTGCATTAATCAGAACCTAATTTGTTGGGAACTGGAAGTGAGTAACTGTTAATAGAGCCTAAGTGGACTAACGAATTTATGTATGCCCTGCACGCTTCCTGTTTCTCCTCTTATTTATGATTATACATATATGTTGTGTTTCAGATTCCAGAGTCTCTTGCAACATCCCACATAATGGACACATAATTGTTTGAAAATTAAGTGGCTAAGCTAAGCACTTCTGGTAATCACTTTTGTTTCTAGTTTGCCCCAAAGTTTCACTTGGCATAGAAAGTTCGTGCAAGTTCGTGCCGTGGAGGCTCGACTGTAGACAGACACATATACATGCATACACATACATATATTTGTATATTGTAGTGTGCGGTTTCGGTGGCGCGCCTTGAAGTATGCATTATTTTTACGTGTCAGTGCGCATTTTTGGCATAATTGAAGCACAAACAGCGACAGAACCGGAGCGGAGGAGCTCCAGCCTCAGCTTCTGTCTCCTCCAGCTGAAGGTCGTTGCGGGCCAGGCGCCCACCCCCCCTATATAGGAACCCCTGCTTGTCAGCACCGCTTTTGGCAAAAGTTAACATTGCGTGCATGCAGCTCGACTGGACTTGGATTAAGTTTTTCACTTTTTTTTTGGGTGGGTTTTCTTTTTGTTTTTTTTTTCTTGTTCACCCGCTCGTCCTTACCGCACACAGCGAAAAGGAAAAGGATATAAAGGATATGGGAATATAGACAGCCAAAGTTTTGTGTCACGCCTTTTTCCACACAGCCCGCATCTTTGGCCCCCGACACGGAGAAAAACAAGCACCGCCAACAAAAAATTTGTCATCAAATCGATTTTTCCAAAAAAAAAAAAAAAAAAATCCCTGGCAAATATAAAAATTTTATATCCAGCTGCGTCCCTAAGAATATTTCGGAGATTCCCGCGGGGCGAGGGCGAATGGGGCTTTGTCTCTCCCCCTTTCTGAATTGTGAAACAAACATCGAAGCGAAAGGGAAAAATGCAGCTGAAAGGTTCGAAATTAATTGTCAATAAAAGAGCGAACTGGATTGTGTGTGCGTGTGTGTATGTTGTTGTTGTTGCCACGAGGTGTTAAATACTTAAAAAAGTGTACACGACTCCTGTTGTTTACAGATTTTATTGTATTTGCCGGCTGCCTCTCAGCCCGTTTGCATGTGCAATTAAACAAAGAAAAACAGGAACATGCAGAGTCCTTGTATTAAAATCGATTGATGGGTATTAAGGGTAATGAAAATTGAGGCAAACGCCGCCATTAACTATTAATTAATTGCAGAAATTTAACGTCACTTACATATATATGAACCTTTGTATCCTTTCAACAGAGTGACTGCATTTTTTATATTATTTTGTAAGCTCTAATTAAATGAAAACATAGAGCTGCATTTATCTATGTTTTGTAAGCTCCAAATAAAAAGCATACAAAACATATAAAGAGTGGTTGGTAATTTATTAAAATTAAATAGCCATAGTGACTTCGGTATATTATGATATTTGGTCCTTAAACTACATCAGAAACTCTTTAATAAATCTTAGCTGTGAAATCCTTTTGTTTTTTATTCTCCCTTTAAGCACAGTCTACTTTTAGGCCCCCCTCTGAGGGGATTTCAAATCGCCAACGATTTCTGTGGCCCTTTCAAGAGCAAATCATTAGCACTAGGGCTTTGAAATCCATAAAATTTCCAGCTAAAAGTATGCAATAAATTTTTTTAGCTATTAAATTTCTCTTTTTACGAGGTTACATTATACAGCCATAGTTCCTTAGTATAGAATATTTCCCCTACAAGCCTATCTAAAGAAGGAATTAACACTGCAATTGCAATTAAATTTCTCCCGGTGCATTGCAGCCACCGCCCTTAACCACTGCTTCTTTTAGCAGTTTTTAAATGAGATTCTGTTTTATGTTCACTGATCCTATATAGAGTCGAATTCCGACCCGTGCCCCCTTTCGCATTTAACGACTTGTGCGGTTTTTTGGGGGCGGTGGTGTTCTCGAGGGCGTGGCCGCGCTGTTTCTGGTCGACTCTTATGTAAAAACCTAATTAAAAGTGCTTTATTATGCAATTAAAGCAGATAATGTCACATTGCAGTGCGGTTTAGAGGGTGGCGATGGGCGGTGGCGTTAGGTTCTCGCCTTCTATGGGGTCGGAATTTATTTGGCTTTAATAGGGGTAGGGGGGAGAGAGTGGGTGTAGGACCTGCCAAGGCGTTACGCATTTGCCAACTGATTTTCCAAAAACTGATATTGGGTAAAGAGAACAATGCACTCGCCTTGGCACCCAGGCAGGCAACCAAGCAAGCCTTTTTCCCCCGAACTAATCCCGGAAAACTCTATGCTCTGGTCCCCCCTCTCAGTTTCCCCTCTCCCCCTCATTGTTGACAATTGTTTTGCATAAATTCTTTTTTTTTTTTGTTTTTTTTCTGTTGGCTAGCAAAATGTAAAATCCTCACTTGTTTGTCCATTGGCGAGGACGAGAACGAGGACTCTGCAGTTTCCCCCCCTACTTTGTGGGTGGCGAGGGGGGTACAACTTTTCCCTTGTCTTTGCTTTGTCCTGATTTATGTGCCTGGTGCATTTCTGTCATACCCCCGGTCCCTGCTGGTCCCTGCCAGTATCAGTATCCAGTATCCAGTATTCAGTATCCTTTTTGGTTTTTGGTCCTGTTTTCGGCGACAGTTTTCGAGTGCTGAGCCAAAACTTCACACATTCCCCGAGAGCCACGCCTCGCTGCCCAGCCCCCGCAGCCTTCATGGGTATTTATACAAACATAAAATATGCTAATTTATTGCTGTTGATTTTAATAACTTGGACCCAGCCCACATAAGTATGCAGTGCTTATCGATGGCATTTACCCCCCTTCACCACCCCCCTCATTTTGGGGCGGTGGCCGTAATTGGAGCACAGAGGGTTAAAAATATGGGCTGACACTTACATAAGTCACTCAGCTGAGCCTCAGTTTCAGTTTCTGTTTCAGCTCTCCTCGTCGTTCGAGTGTAATAAATTCAGCTTCTTTTACTGTCAGTCCATTTCATTTTTCCTTAGGCACATTAAAGATGCAGCAGTACGTTTTATTACAGCCCCAAGTACTGCATACATATGTCGTATTTACTTTTTTTCCTCGTTTATTATACATGCCAGCAAAAGTTTTTGGCCATAGCCATGGCTATATATATTGGCTAACATGAAAAAATAAATAGGAAAGCAGCAGTAGCAGCAGCAGCAGCAGCAGGCTTGGCTCTCTAGAAAAGTTGCTTAACTAATGAAGCGCCTTACATGTCCTCGTGACAGTCAACAAATATATATGTATATATAGCAACACACACGCCCCATTCTGCAAATAAAAATATAAATAAAAATGCCGGCAAATGACAGTCATCGCTGTTGGCCCTCGTCTCTTATTTCTCTTGTTTCTTTATTCTTTATTCTTTATTAGCAAACAACCAAGTCAGGACAAATACAGGCTGATTAGCGGACTTAATTGCGAGCAAAATATGTTGAAAATATGAGCAAAATATGATATTTTGTTTACTTTCGACGGCGCATAAATTTAATCAGCTAAGAACCAGCTTATTTCCCATTTCAAAACAGCTATTTGATGGATGGCCCATAAAAATGTACAACTTATTCAATAAAATATCAATTTCAAGTTAATAACAGATACAAGTATCAAGTTCTGGCCAAGTTTTGCTAAGTTTTGTGCTTTCTTTTTTGTGTTTGATTGATGACATTTGATGAGAGACTCAATAACAGGGTAATAATTAAACAGGACACTGCCGGAGCTCAGTAGAAAACCCCTTTCTGTTTTAAAGAGCATTTTTAGTAGATAGATCCAAGTCCACATTGGTATTCTAACCTTTATCCATGCTGAGAGATCCTTAAAACATATATTGAGCTTCAACAATTTATGCAATTTATGCAATAAGTCTAGAAAAGTCTGGTGTGTGAAAATAAAATAAAGAACTACAATATAAAAGCCCTATAATATTTATATATATTATAATATTAATATAAATATAAATATATACAATTATTTCTTACCTTTCCCAACCTGTAGCTGACCTAACCCAAGGCCCATAAAACCCCTTTTAACATAAATTTCATAGGGGGCAACCTATATTTATACCCTTTCAGGGTATTATAATTGCAGTCTGAAGCTTGCGAAACAGTGAAGGAATTATAATAATAATTATTGTCGAAAAAGAGATTTCCGAAAATTAAAAATTTAGTATGCAAATTTAAAAAAGCTTTCTAACCTGAAATTAATACTTTTTTTGCAGAGTTATGATCGATTTTTGATTAAATGTCAATCTTCAAGGGTATACAAATTTCGACTTTACGAAGTTAGTTCCCTTTCTTGTTATTTATTTATTTAATCGCCGTAAGCAGTTGACTGTATTTACCTAGATTTCATGCTGATCTCAGATGTTAATGTTATAAAGTTGGGGTGGCAGAAGAATGGCATGAAAGCCGATCGAAAATGTGAAAGCGCAGCATAAAATATATTATATTATGTACTATATGGGAACCTATCGAGACTTGATGTGCTGATCTCTATGTTTCCGGTTTAGGAAAATGCTTTGTAGGTTATATTAATTTTATTTATTTTTCTAGGTATTCTATAAAATATATATATTTATATATTTAGGGCCTTGAAAATAAAAGAAAAGTCTTTAAATTAAGTTTAATTAGGTTGTTTTTAAGTAAATTGAAAAGGCTTTTAATTGATTGCACAGAAAGAGATTTTAATATTTAATTAGACTAAACTTGATTTGATCTTTTAAACAGTTTTCAATATGAAATATAATGTTTTTAAACATTTTAAAATATTTTGTATGTTTTTAAATAAAAAGAAAAGTATTTAAATTTAGTTTTATACATATGTGTTCTCCTAAGCTCCACATTCCAGCTGCCTGGAATTGCATGGGCAGGGGCATGAGCATCGACAAGAGCTTGGGCATGAACATTGGGGTTACCTTGGCCATCGTCGGTCGCTCTGGTTTGGCTCCACTTCGCATTTCGCTTGGCACAGCACATTTTTAGTTGGGCGAAGTTATAAAAACCACCTGACCGCCGCCCCAGCTGCACTTTCGCCCATCGATTCGCCATGTGGAAGTATATTCTCGGTTGCCTCGCCCTGTTCGCCGCCGCCTCCAGTTGTCTTGGACTCGTCGCGCCGGAGTTCCTGCTGGAGGAGAGCAGCTTGGAGGCGGAGCTGGATCGTCGGACGAGGCAGCAGCAGATCGTTCAGGAGGTGATTGTGGAGAATAATTTTGGTGGTCCCGGATTTGGCGGTCCTGGCTTCGGTGGTCCTGGCTTCGGTGGTCCTGGCTTCAGAGGTCCTGGATTTGGAGGTCCTGGTTTCGGGGGTCCTGGATTTGGAGGTCCTGGCTTTGGAGGTCCTGGCTTCGGGGGTCCTGGCTTCGGGGGACCTGGTTTCGGGCGAGGTAAATTCGGATTTGCCCGCAGCTATGACCAGGAAGAAGAGGAGCCGGCGGCGCAATATGGGACATCCAGCGGAATTCCAGCGCCACCCTGTCCCAGCACCTACTTGTTCTCCTGCGGAGCTGTCATCACTCCGATTCCCTGCGGTTCCAGCGGTTCCAGTCCGTGCGGTGGCTATTAGGACAGTCGATTTGTAAAATAAAACAATAAACATAATAAAATTATATTTGAATCAAAGGTTTGCAACTACTTACTGACTTAGTAATGTTTTAGGTATTTGGAGAAAATAAAATAAAAATACAGTAAGTTAAAAAAATACGGAAAAAAAGTGGTAGAGAAGACAAAAAAGAGAGCTATAAAGAAAGAAAGGGAGATAGAGAAAGACAGAGAGAAACAAATTAAAATGCATTAGGAGTGAGATATATGTATATGGACATAGAGGAAGATAGTGAACCATTTAGAGAGGAAAGAAGAGAGAAAGAACGAGGGACATAGAAAGGGATAGAGAAATAGAGAGTTAGAGAGATAAAGAAATAGAGAGATAGAAAAATATTGAGGTAAAGATTTACAAAGATAGAAAGAAAGAGAGATAGATAGATAGAAAGATAGGGAGATAGAGAGATAGAAAGATAGAAAAATATAGAGATAAAAAGTTAGAGAGATAGATAGAGAGATAGTGATATATAAAGATAGAGAGATAGATAGATAGAAAGATAGAGATAACGAGATAGAGAGAGCGCAAGATGGTCTGATAGAGAGACAGAGAGATAGAAAGGTAGTCTGATAGAGAGACGGAGCGATAGATAGATAGAGATATATAGAGATTTGGATTTATCTATATTTATAGATCTATTTCTATCTCTATATCTTTCACTATTTCAATCTTTCTAATTCTATATCCCTTTCTCTCCAACTCTTTCTCTTGATAGATAAATATAGGTAAAGAGAGAAAAAAGGAGAAAATGGGAGAGAGAGAGAGACGGAGAGATAAACTTAGATAGAGGGACATTGAAAGAGAGCAAGAAAAAGAAGAAAAGTGAGGCATTGAAAGCGGTAAAGAGATAGATTCAGATAAAAATAGATGCAAAAAGACAACCAAGAATGACATAATAAAAGATAAAAACAAATAGAAATACTGGTAAATAAGCATAAAAAGATAGAGACATTACACACTTTACATGCATACCCTTCAAGGAGATGATTAAAACATCTAAAATGAGTAACCCTATTACGTTAATTACCGTATTTAATTATAACTATTTGCCCAGCCCATTGAGTTCGATATTGACAATTATCTCTTTATATATATTCTACATTTTATTGCACAAATTACAGCGACCCAGGAGTGCAGCATACATACATATATAGCATATAAATCACTATAACGATTTAATGACTTTCATAAATAAAGCTAGCCAGGGGGCGCTTCGTGCTTTTTGCTATGAGTATCATCCCGATGACACTTAATGGCAGTCACAACGGGAATAAAATCCATGTCGAGGGCCGACTTACCTACTACCCACAGCCACATCCTCCTCCTCCTCCTCCTCTGCCCGACTCCCCGTCGGCCCCAAATTAAAGTTCCATTTGCAGTAAGATGACTTCTGAGTGTAGTTTATGTCATTTGTCTGTCAACTTGTTGTTTACATTTTAGGGCCCATTTTGCGCTACTCCAGCTAAGCTTAATGTTGCAGTTAAACTCAGCAAAAAGTGTATGGCACTTGTTATTTATGCTGACACATCCACATCCACGGCACGGCTAGAGGACTCTCCATGGACTGGGCCAGGATTCACCGGTTTGCCGCACCAAAAGGGGGCGGGGGGAGGGGCAGGATGACGATGAGTTTCAGTTGTGGCTTTTACAGCAATTTTATATGAAAAAGGCGATTTTGATGAAATGTGTACCTACATTATGGGAGGCTCCTCGCCCTCTATAGAATCGACTTCTCGCCGATTGTTTATATTCGGCACTTTTACGGCATTACACTATATACATATATATATACCCAGAATATATATATGTATATTAAGGGGCTGTTTAGTTTACCTGACACTTTCAAGTTAACCAGAGTGTAAGGAAACAGTCCTAAGTACATATAATTACTCTTGTTTGTCAACGTCTACGGGGAAAAGCAGCCAGTTTTTTAAGGGGGGTGAAGAGTCTCTGGTTTCCCAGTTCTCCTGGCTTCTCCTCTCACTCTACACAAAATCAATATTTGGCCAGTGTTTTTCGACCAATAAAAATTAAATGGCAACCGAAGAGAGGCGGCACAAGTTTTCTACTTTCTGAATGTGCCAGAAAATGTTTTAGTGGCAACAAGCAAGGCTATTAAAGAAAAGCCAACAAAAGGCAAATAATTACATATGCATACAAATGCCAAAACCACTTAGGGCATAGATCGTGATGCCTTAAATCGGCATCGGAATCTGAATATTTTGCCAATGCTATTTTCTCTAATTAAGGCTGGAGGTCCGTCCTGAATTCTATAGAAATTTTTGTGTGTTTAAATGAGTTTAGATATTGGAAAGGTGGGGAAAAGGCTGATGGCTTTATATATTATATATTATATATATATATATATGTATGCTTACATATTTTATTAAAAATTTTTTTTTTATATTTTATTTATATTTATTTCAATTTATGTTATGTATTTATATTCATATTTATTTATATTTACTTATATCAATTTACATTTATTAAAATTTATTTATATTTATTTTCATTTATTTATATTTTTATACCCTAGCAGGGTATTATAATTTCAGTCAGAAGTTTGCAACGCAGTGAAGGAGACGTTTCCGACCCTATGAGGTATATAAATTCTTGATCAGCATCAACAGGGGAATCTTTCAAGATATGTCAGGAAGAAATCGATTTTTTTGGCCATTTTTGCAAAATTTTATAAGGGGTTACATCATTAAAATTTTTGATTTTGATAAAAAATTTAATTTTCAAAATTTTTAAATGAAGTATGCAGATTTATTAACTGTAGAAAATCTTGTACAGAACAGTTTTCCGATTTAAAATTAATGTTCTTTTGGCCGAGTTATGATATTTTTAATTTAAAAAAAAATCAAGAAGTTTTATATTTATTTATATTTATTTGTATTTATTTAAATTTTTTTAACTTTTTTTTGTATTGTTTTATATTTATTAAAATTTATTTATGTTTATTATTATAATTTTTTATATGATATTTATTTTATTTATTTAAATTTATTTATATTTATTTGAAGTAATCCACTTTTGTATTCAAACCTATATCCTTGCTGAGAAGCCCTAAAAACCTAACCTTCACTTCAAAAATGTACAAATATTATTAAAAAATACTAACAAATCACAAGAACAATATAATATATGTATATACATAATTTATATAATATAAATTATACACTTTCTATTTATCTTTCGATTGCCTTTAGTTGCTGAGGAAAGGAATCCCTTCTGATCATATAAACTGTATATAAATTATTGAATCTAAATATTATATATACTGATAGACTAGTTAAAATTCAATTAAATTTAGTTAAAATATCATGTGTCTATATAACATTATATCATTTGTTAAAATTAAAATTAAAATTTCATTAAATTTATAAACAAACATCAAGTGAAACCCTGACCTATGGCTGAGCTTTTCTTTAAGAGCCACTGACTGGCCTCCATCAAGTTTTCATTTAACGAAATCCGGATTTATTTGAAAGTAAATAAGGACCACGGGATACCCGTGAGACCAATTAACTTTGTTCGCTGTAAAATGCCATCTGGTTGAATATGAAATCCCAGTTGCAGGCTAAAAAAACCAAAAACAAAACCAAAAAAAATATATATATTAAAAAAAAAGGAAAACTGAAAAAAAAAGTCAGCATTTTTGCGAGCTGTGGCGACGGCGTCGGGCCCAGCGAATATAAAGTCCCAGTTCCGGCCGAAAATAAATCTCTGTCCCCGATTCCCTGGTCCCAGGTCCCTGTCCGGTCTCCGGTCGCCACCCGGTCACCCATGGCTAAGACCCCTTTTTGGACAATCATCGCATCTCCGCTGGGGGTCACACCCAAAGTCACAAAAGTCACGCCAACGTCAGCAGTGATCAGTTTGAATGGGGTGGAAAATGGCATCAGGAAAAGCTCGGGACGGGACTGGGCTGGGCTGGGTTTCGGTTTCGGTTTCGTTACGCTTTTTGGTGGAAAAGTGCGAGAGCCGAGAGACCGGCCACAATCTGTGGGCCATCATCATGGGGCGACATGGCCATCGACATGGACATCTACATCTACATCGATGGCCATCGAGGACACGTGTCCGTCGTGGGCTGGGGCCTAGGATGGCTTGGCGCTGCGACAAATGGTCTCCGGACCGGAGTCGCAATGCGAATTCCGGCCACAAAAGCACGGACTCTACAATGGCCACTTCCTTGCCACCTTTCCGGCGGACCTTATGCGTCCTCCGGTGCTCATTTCTTTTTCTCTTTCTCATTTCTCGTTGCCCGTCGCCAGTTGCTCGTTTTCATTTCTCGTTTTCTATTTTTTTTTTGTTTTTGTTGTCGTTTTTGGCTTTGTTGACAAATCATTCTATGTGCGTGTGTGTGTGTGGGTTGGGTGGGGGCGTGGCTTGGAGCAGTCAGGTGGTCCATTGTCCTGGCCAACTGGTATATCATTCATTCAGCCGGGCAACGGATACGCCGATGTTGGGCCAACGTCATCTGGCACTTGGCAATGCACCTGTCCTCCGCCTCCGCTATATGCACCTCCTGATTCCCTCTCAAAACTAGTTTTGGTTACATGTGTATATGCACACGCAAAAAAAAAAATGTTGGGATCAGGGATCAAGGCAATATACATATGGACATATGTGTGTAGGGTTGCACGGGTTCAATTTTTCCATTTCATTCTTAAGCCAAAAGTAGATTTGTTTTAAATCCTAAATTTAGTAGAAACTTGGAGGTATAAAACATTAAATATAAAAAATATATTATATAATAATTAAGCCTGCAAAATTATATCAAAAGTCTTAATTATTGATTTCTTTGGCAGAACAAACTAAAAGGACCTCAAGAGAGTCTCTCTCTCTCTCGCTTTTGTAATGTCTTTTTGTGCTCCCCTTAAATTCCTTTAACTTCTCTCTCAGAGAGAACGGCAAGGATAATAAGCTTCAGATTCTCTCTCTTTAACGCTTTTGTAGAGTCTTTGTGGAAGAAAAAGATCTTTTCGCAAGGCATGAGAGCGAATTCATCTTTCAGACTTTGACCGCCAGAGAATGAGACGTTTTTTGCTTTCGTTTTTCAACAGCGCTCGCTCTAAGAAATATATATACTTCGTTAAAATAAAATTTATTTAACACTTTCTCTTCTGAACCTCAATTACTTGTTACACTTTTTCCATTTCACAGTCAGAGTAGCTATCATAAGACTCAGGACCCACGCTCTACCAACCAAACAGGTCTTCAAGGGTTTGTTCATAGGGCGTCCCGACCGTTGGGTGGGCAGCATCGAAAAGCTTGTACAAGTGATCCAGAAGCTGGACTCGCTGTAGCTCATCCGGCACCAGAGTCTTTAGGTGCTTGTGCACTTGAATAAAGTAGTGACTGTTGACATTGTTACTGTAAGCATTCGCCATTTGGCTAAGCTCGTCGAATTTTTGCTGAAACTGCTCGATAAGATCGATCTCGGAGGGACCGTCCATTAGGTTTGGGGACGGTGGCTGCTTTAGGATGGCCAAGGAGGTAAGCACATCGTGGGCGTAGTCACCCAGGGAAATGCTCAGTTGGACGACAGCCATCAGCAGTGCATTATCGTCGTTCACATCGTCGGAGATGTTATGTTGCCATGACTGTTGGACCATTTTGGATTTCGCTAAAAGGGTTTATGGGATTACAGGATCTACGGAATAGGATAATAAATAATAAATAATACTTTATGAAAAAGTAACTTACTTTTGGTACCAGAGCTGAATTTGAATAGAACTTTGAATTGAAAAATAAACAGATCGACTGACGACTAATTATTGGTTAGAATACTATATCAGTTTTGTATATTTAAAGACTCTGGCAAAGCCTGCTTTGCTTTCCCAATTTAAAAGACAAAGATCTTTATAGCTTTATAGTTTTCTTAACTAAATATTTCAATATAGTTATTTAAAGTATTTAAATAAACACTTTAGGAAATATAGCCTTTAGAATTGCCTCCTCTCTCTTTCTCTCTGTAAGGCGAAATTCCAATTTAATATGCATGATATAGGCTTAATGGGAAATAACTATATATTGTATATATATACAAAATAAGACGAGATTAACCCCTATTTTGTACTATTTTTCGCTCGATGTATGTGTGTGTGCCGTGCCATGCCGTGCCGCGCCGCCTGGCAATGAAAGACACAAAGAGTCACTGCATCAATGGGCGAGTTTGAAGGCACGATGACTAGATTACGCTTATAATGAAGGCCTCGGGGGTGCACACAGGGTGGGGTTAGGGAATGGGGCTTTGGGTGGGGGGTGAGACCCTTAACCCTCTGTCTGTCATGCGGCGAAAGGTAAGCCCAGGCCCAGGCAGAGGCAAAAAGGGTGCCCCTGAGCCCGGTTGCCACTGGGAGAACGCCCAAGCGAGCAACGAGCAACGAGTAAAAAAAAAAAAAAAAAAGGAATTATCATGAATGGAAACTAATCCTGGCCATGCCCTGAAAGCTTATCACAGAGCCGGCTTTCTGTGGGTCTTTAAAAAATATATATATACTATATACCTTATGTATGTCTGTGCATATAGTGTGCTCTGCGGCTTCATCATTGAATTTACAGAAATTTTTGTAATATTCAGTCGTCTGCTGAGCAAAAGGAAAACTTACATTACTCTAGTAGTTTTTTTAGGGGGAAATTAAAAAAGGGGCGAGAGAGCCACGCTGTTTTCATAGTTTTCACTCAATGGAGGCTATGAAATGCCTGGCTATTCTGTATCCAGCTCATTGGATTAGGGATTAAGGATCTAAGGAAACTGAAGAATTCCTTTAAGGCCTGGAATAAAATAGTGCAGGTCTTCAATCTTGATTTGACAGCCTTTGACTTTAATTTGCTAGGAAAGTTTTTTGTTTTTCTGGAATTATTTTACTGTTCTGATTTTGGAATAATTTTTGTGTTACTTTTTCTTTAAAAATATAGTATTCCTGAGCCCAAAGCCTTTACCAGCAAATTATATGACTTTTCTTAGCTAAAAAATGTTTATGTCTTTCTGAAATAATTTTTCTACATTTTTCTATAAAATAAAATTAAAAGAAGCTCGATTTTCCTAAGTATTTCTTCAATGTCAGCGAGTCAGAGAATATTTCTTTAAAAAGCCTGGTTTTAAATAAAATTATTTAAACTATTAAATAATTAATTATTTTAATTCTTCAACTTTTATTTACTAGAAAAATATAAAATCTCTCTGTTCCTATTTTATCTAAACTTTTCACGAAAAGTTGCCTGATTTCCCACTAAAAACCGAGCTCTTCCCCTAGAGCCTCGTTACCCTTAAGGTTTGTTCTAAATTAATAAGGCAATTGTTAAACTTTCATTAGAATTCCCTGCTTTTGTCTTTGCTGTTGTTTTCTAAACTATTTTTTAATAACAAGACTGACTTTTTGGAGGCAACAGCGACGACGTCGACGGCTACTTTGACAGTTTATCACTCAGCCAAAAGTTTGTTGGCGGAAAAACTTAAATGCTTCATTTTTTTTTTTTGGAAATAAAATTAGCAACTTTTCAGGAGGATGTGATGAGGGGACAGCTCCTTAATATTGATTAAGTTGGCCGAAAAAAGGCAATACGAAAATACCTTTTTGTACCTTTTGTACCTTTGCCATTAAGAAAAGGTTACCGGCCATCATTGGCGTTCATTGAACCCACGAAAATAACTCACATACTGAGAGCGAGAGCGAAGAGAACTTTATTTTTATAATCATGATTCATGACATGAAATGCCCGAATGGAAAGGATGCGAATGGAAATATTGTTGTTCATTTTTAACTTCCAAAAGGGGGGAATCTCGGATGTGAAGAGTTCATTCAACCGTGCCAAGTGAACTCAACTTTATTTATTTTGTTTTTTATTTTATTATTTTGCATTCTGCATTCTCTCCCCTTTAATACATATATATTTTAAGTGTTGTGCCTTTTTAATTATCCTTTTGGCGAGATGATGAAAAAAGTGTATATAATACACTCTCCCACGCTCTACCCTGCTCCCTGCTCCTCTTAAACTTTACTTTTCATTTGTAATTATAACAATTCCACAGGGGGGAGGGGAGGGTAGGGTCGGGAAGAGATGAAAAACTGGCAAATGGCGAAATGGCGGTGCTTATGTAATTACAACACTTCTGTAGAGGAGGCTGGGCCCAAGCCGAGTTGCAAACTCGGGACGCTGAATGGGGATTACTTCCAACGGACCCACATAGTTCGGGTAATTCCCGGTTAATTGGACTGTCAATTGATGCGGGCCATGTGGAAGGCTGGAATGGCAAAGGGAGATGCACCAGCACCAGCACCCTCACCATCACCCCCACCCCTTCCCAATGTTGGAAACTTTGTTCACCCAGCGAGTTTCCAAGCTCCCTTTAACCCCCATGCAGCCCACTCGTGCCTCTCCTGTCTCTTAGCATTTGTGCAATATTTTGCCATGAATTGACGGGCTCGTTGATAGGCATTCCGATAGTTTATGGAGAGGGGTGGGAGGAGGGGGAGGTAACGGGGCTTTGGCAGTGTTATTTGTATGGCCTAAAACTTTTTACCAAAAGGAGAAAGGGAAGGCCAAAGCTTGTTTGCGAATTCAATTGAAATTGCATTTGAAATCATTTCGGCATTTAGCATTATTATACATATTGTAGCTGTGTATATATAGCTATAGCTATATACATATATATACTTGTATTTGCATTGTATGTACTGTGTGTTAGTTTGCAATTTACCACAATTTGCACAATTTATTTGCTTTGACTTTGACTCCTCAACTCGGGCAGCATTTTGCCCAATTGTGCACATTTTCCATCCTATTTTATTTCATTTGATTCCCATTCTCATTCCCATTCCCATTTCCATTGCAATTCATTTCAATTCCAGTTGCCACACACATTCCCGCCAGCGCGCCTACCATCTATTTCCATTTTTATTGTTTCTGTTTCGGCATCATTTTCATTTTCATTTTTATTACGACTAAAGTGCGGTTTTTCGCACACCCAAAGATTTGACCGACAAACGGACAATCGAGAGAATCCGCCGCATCCTGTATCGTCCTTGTACTGATAGACAGAGATACAGAGAGAGAGAGAGGGAGAGTGGAGGATGAGTGAGAGAGCGAGTGTCGATTGAAAGCAATTTGATTTGGCCAACAATCTGCTGGCTGATTGAGGAATTCCGCCGGATAGGCTGCGAAAATTATCGCACATTTTGAGTGCTATGGCCGTGTACTTTTTAATCGTGGGGCTTGGGGCCTGGGGCCTGGGGCTTGGCGCATTTTGGCGCAGTGGGATTTGCGTTTGCCAAAATTGCGTAATGGCCAAGAACAACAACAAAATGGCTACTAATACAGCAAATGCTATAGAAATATGGCTAGAATGCCAAAAATGCCAGCAGCAGTAGCTCCATTTCCATTTCTATTTCCACTTCCATTTCCATCTTCCCGCTCCCCGTTCCCCTTCCACTACCCTTCCATCCACTTTCCCAACAAAAATAATGGAATTTATTAGCGCGCGCGAGATGTAAAAACATTTCTCGCCCAACTCAGCTCAGCGCATTACTCTTTGGGGAGCCACGCTAGATTGACCACGAATTAAATCCATTATCGGCCTTTCGGCCTGTGCTGGTGCTGCTGCTGGTGCTGCTGCTGCTGGTCCTGCTGCTCCTGGCCAGCCCGGCCCTGGTGTGTGTGTATCTATCTATTATTCAAGTTTTAAGTCCCCCCTTTCTTTTTATTTTTTGCTCGTCTTAATCCGCTTAAACTCGCTTCGGCGAAACTGTTAAAATTCCAGGATTAGCGGACCTGCACTAACATTGGCTAAGGTCAAACTGTTCTAAAAGCTTGCGTTCCATTCAAGCTCTGCCCCTGCGAGTTGCAGTGGCGCAACAGCGCTGTAAGCAGCATGTACGCTGCACAGTGGTAGTCAGCAGGGATTACTGTTATTTAAATTAATGCTTAGATAGAAATCAATAATTAATACATAATAAAATAATAAATTATAAATAAAATATTGTTTGCAAAAATAACAATGATTTTTCTAGGCTCTTAAAAAATTAGATCGTTGGCTTCTGTGACATCTTTGATATCATATTTTGATTCTGCTAAAATTTTAAACGGCTAGATCGACTCGGGCTTTGATGCTGATGATGAATATATGCAGAGCTCAGCAAAGCAGGACGAGCCAAAAATAGATCGATAGATGGATATACAGATTGATAGATAGTTTCATGCAATATTGCTGTAATTTCTTATTTTGTTATTATTTTTCAATAATATTTGTTAATTCATGAAGCCTAGTCCAGTTTTGTAGAATCTTCCAGCTAGGGCTCATCTTTGATTAGCCTGGACTTGGACTTGGGCCTCGCTGGAGTATAGATTGGATTTATTGGTGGGGGCTGTTGTCTTCCCTCAGGTGTGGTAGGTGCAGGGCCATCATGGGCCCTTGGTGGTGTCTGGGGAACATTGAATACCTCCTGCTCTTCCTTTTTCTTGGACGCCTTCCCTTCTCCCTTCGAAGAACCTGCTTTAGCCACGTCCTGGATCTTGCTCTCCATTTTCTTCTTCTTCAAATCCTGCTCGATATCGGTGGGATTGGGCTTGCCGGCACGCTTGCCCAATAGCTTTGCTGGAACCTTGTCATCTGCCGAAGTCTCCTCTTCAGTCTTCTGCTTGGAAGCATCTTTTGTGGTGCAAGTCGCCTCTGCCTTCACCTTGTTGCCGGTGTTCAGTTGCTTCTCTTCCTTCTCTTTGGTTAGCGGTGTCGTCTTTGAGAAGCCGGCCATCTCGTGGGGTGCTGATAGTATAGCTTAGCGGGTTTGGAGCTGTGATGAAAACGGTTAACGTTAGTATAACCTTTGACGTTAAAGTTGTACCAGTGACACCAGCTTGACATTGAACTCAATGGGAACTTTGATCTATCTACTCTTCAGTAGAATTTTAGCTATTTCCAAATTAAAAAATTGTATGTTTTAAAATGCTTAGATTTCTTTGTTTTTCTTTTTTATATATGAAAGCTTCTTTTTTTTATTATTTATTTCCTCCGATTAAAGGGTTAACAGTATCCAAATCCCAACTCCTGTAGCAACAATGTTGCTACAGTGCTCTCTTGTTGGGATAGGCTAACAGCTTTAAGGACCATCGGCTAATTAACAGAGCTAGGGGGATGCCTATCAGCGGAAACAGTACTGTTATATGCCTTCCACGGCGAACCCTTCTCCTGCGTAGCAAACTAATCGAACAGAGATGCTCGGTTGGAAGGGCACGTGACACGACAAATGGAAAATTATCGAAAAGGAAATGAAATCTAATAAGTAAATATATAAAATATAGCGAAATAAGCATAAATAAAACAATAAATCAATCGGTAATGATTTGACTTTGTGAAGTTAAAGAATATGTGAGAAGATGTAGTACCTTTTGCGTATTTAGTCACTAATTTTAGTTTAAATATGTTTAAAAAACATGCAAAATTTAATGAAAAAAACAGAATTTATAAGAAATAAATACATGTAAAAAAGAATATTTTCTAATAATTATTTAATTTAAAATTATTTTATTTTTACGCAATGGTTTTAAATACAACAATTTATATTTGAGGCACTTACAAGTGGCTCATCTCCCATTTAAACTTAATTTATGGCTTTTTCTATACGTTTTATAGCCATTTTTCAGAATTATGGTTATGCGCTATAAGCCATACTTTTATAGGAATTGCGTTTATAGCTCATTCTTTATGGCAACCCCTGTCCCAAAGCTGCAAAAAGGACGAAAATAAGCTCTCTTCGGATTTGCAAACCGCAAGCAAAAAGCGTAAAGCCCGGAAATCTACAAAATTTTGCGGCGAAAGTGGACCAAAGTTGTGTTTTCCTACTTGTTGTTGTTTTTATATTATTTTATGATTTCCCCCCGCTTAAGCTGCAGCTTTCTCTCAGTTGGCCGCGAGTTTTGGCACCGAACGGTCTACAAAAATGAGCGAATTTTCCGGCCGCAGTTCCGCTTCCGCCTGCGCCTGCTCCTCTTGTTCCTCGTTCCCAGCAGCTTGTTTTGATTATTATTATTGTTGTTAAAAGAAAATAACGAAGATAAAGTGCGTTGTTGAAAGTGTCAGGCCTCGAGGAAAAGCGCCACCCAAAAACCAAGTGTTTTTCCGTTTTTGTTGTTGTTTTTTTATTTCTGTAGAGGAAAAACCAGGAGTCAAATCCAGGTGAGGTGTTGCTTTCCTCTGTGCTACTTTCAGCTGTTGTAGATGTTGTTGTTGTTGTTGCTACGGGATAACCTAGGAAAAGCCCTAGGAAAAGCGAATGTCTGTGTCTGTGTGTGTGTGTGTGTGTATTTCCGCCAAGTTGCTCTAGATTTTCGGGCTTCCCAATTTCCTCAGTCTTTGCCTCGCATTTTTGATTACTTTGACTTTCGCCCGCTTTTCACTCTCCATTTCGCCAAGTAAAAACTTTTTTGATTTCCCCCTTTTTATTTTTATTATTTTTTTATTTTTGTTTCTTTCTTTTGGCTTCAAGGATGCGTGTGGCACATCCTCATTACAGTTGTCTCTCTGTGTGACGTGACCGGAGTTCATTCCTTTTGTGGCTGCTGGCCGCCTGCCCCATTTTCGAGGAATGAAAAAAGAGGTCACTAGCCGCGGCGACACTTTCAGGCCCAAAAGCCTTACACACATAGCATATCGGGCCCAGTATATATCCTATATAGTGTATATATACATGGCCAGATATCGGGGTGTGCGTGTGCAACAAAAGACAGAGCCAGTGGAATGACCTCGGAGTAGGTTAATGAAAAGTGGCACTACGGCTGCTGGCTGCTGGCTGGGCCTCTTGCCAACTGGCTCTCCTCCTGGCCCCTCTTAGGTCTCCTCTAAGCCACAATGTGTGACCAACTTTGTTCTGCACTTGCACAAATCGAGGGATTCAAATGAGAGAGAATTACCTGCACTTAGATGCAAAGCGATTTCAAATCACTGCGGCAAATGCCCAAAAGTATGCCAAGAAAAAAACTTGTAGCCTTGCTCATAGACACATTATAAACTTAAATTTATTTCGAATTGGGTTAAGTTACCAAAAATTTAAGCAAACAGTACACTAAACCTACTAAAAACTGTAAAATTGTTTGTAATAATTGAATAATTCAAAAGAAAGGCCTTGAAAACTATATACAAATGCCTTTAAAAAATAGTTTTAATTTGAGTAAACAAAAAATCGGACGTTTTCCCACCATCAGCTTTAACTCTGCTGAACTACCAATGCCTTTCTCCCAGTGTATTTGGCCAGTGTTTGTGTGAGTTTGAGTGTATATAAAACCCCACATTAAGTGCCCATTACACCTGTTATACTGTCAACGTTTTGCTGCATTGAGTGGGCCCCAGGACCTGGGGAGGATCTGGCCAGGGTAAGCCCAGTGCGAGGCTCTTAGTGTAATGCACTTATCCATGCCCGGCTGGAATATAATTAAACGGATTTAATGGGGAGCTCAATGAACCGAATGAGCCAGTAAATAGAAAGAATATATATTTTGCAGGGAGCCTAACGAACACAGTAAAGCTTCATAAGAGTGAACTCTGAAGGAGCTACATGAAAGAGGAGATTGTTGGTGAAGTTTAGCTGTAATCCTTGACGAGTTCCTAGTTTTTCCGAGATACGTAGACCCTGGATAAAGAGTTTGCCGCTGGTTGGGTCAGCCTAAAGTGATCCATTGTCATCAGCTGAGGAGGCAGAACCTGTCCATCATTCGTGGCAGCGCTCCTCCGCTTTGAAGTGGCAATGCTGCGTCTTTGGTTACAAATTCAATTGAAAAACTGTCAAAGTTTTGTGATTGAGAACGAGTATGAGCACCTGTCCCCGCCTCCGCACACACGCACACAAACACCGCCATGATGATGAGGCAAATCTCTGGGTGTAAAGCGATCCAAGATGAAAGTGTTTGCCTCCGCCTCCGCCTCCAAATCTAAATCCAATCCAGCCATAAAGCCATTGTCGTCAGTTTCCGATGAAAACATTTGGGTTTTATTTTCGTTTTTCAGTTTTTGTTTCTTTTTTTTGTGACTCATTGACGCTGCTTTTTTGGGGGTGAATTGAGGAACTGCATCAACCCATTGACACACATTTTTTAAACTCTGATTAGGAGTAAATTTTATAGACTTCTTATCGTTTTTGGTGACAGGAAGGCGAGCGGAAATGCCTCTTGATTGGTAGGGTACCCCCATGGATGGGACTCCTCCGCCGGCTATGATGAGCTTCACCATCAGCCTGGCGCTGTTGCTGCTGGCGGTCCTGGTCATGTGCCTGCTCTTCGCCTGCCACTGCCTTGGGCCGAGGGCCGCCAACTGGATGCGGATGAGGTCCAGCAAGGAGGAGAAGATCGGACTGTCCAACCACAAGCACAAGCTCTTCCATGCCAATGGCTATATGGCTAGTGTGAGTGTACATTTGACTATATTTCAATTTAATTTGTATTTATTAAATATATATTATTTATGGGGTAAAAGAATAAATACTTTATTTTTTAAACAAAATAATTATTAAGCAAAAGCAGCAACCAATCTGAGCTTTAATAATGCTTTCTCATGGATACCCTTCCCCCTTTGCAGATCCAATCCGGCTCGGAGTTTCTGCTAAGCACCAGCGGCAGCTTCAAGCGCTTCGACACCATCGACAAGGACGACTACAGCCGCTCCCAGCAGACGCAACTGCTGCTGATCAACGGCAGCGGCGCCATGTCCATACCAGCGGGCGCCTCCTCTACCAGCACCACCGTCGTGGAGGCCACCACACCCATGTGGAACCTGCCGCTGGCGGACGGCGGCATACCACCGCAGCCGCTGAGGCCAGCACCGGCTCCCATTCCAAACTCAAGTGGAGCGCCAACACCCAATAGCGCTGGACCCACCAGCAAGACGGTGTCCTTCTCCTTCAGCCAGGTGAACGAGGTGGGAAATGCTTCCATATCGGCACCAGCCATCGGGGATCAGGAACGTCGCTCTTGCCTCCGGTTGAATGGTGGTGGCTCTACGTTAGTGGGCATCCTCCCTCAGCCACTGGAGGCACCACCACCGCCACGGCTCACCACATCGGCGTCGGTGAACCTGTCGGCCACTGCTATACCGAGACCGACGGCCAAGCGACAGGTGTCCCTGCAGCAGGGCATCAACGGAGGCCAACAGGTGGCTGCCGCTGCTCCCAATTCTGTTTTTGCTCCTGCTCCCCCCGAGGAAACGGAAAGGCGAACGCCGGCGCTGAAGCGTAGGAACTCCAGCACCAATCCCTTCCTGTGCGAGTCCACGGAGCAGATGCCTATTCCCCATATAGAGCCTCCATTGGTGTCCACTTCCTCTGCCACGATTTCTGCTGCTGAACCGGAACCTGTCCAAGTTCAGGCGCCTTCCTTGGAGAGCAGCTCGCCTCACCATAATGGCAATCCCTTTGTGGAGTCCCAGAGTTTGTCCAGCCGCCTACTGAAGCTACAAAATACCACGAACCCGTTTACAGGACTCTCGCAACGGGTCAAGGGACCGCACCTGCTGCAAAAGACCATCTCCGAGGACTATCTCTTCCGCAAACTGGGCATGACCAATGGCCATGTGAATGGCAATGGGAATGGTAATGGGAATGGTAATAGCACCTGGTCCTTTGGACGCTCCCTGCTCCGCCAGGACTCCACTTTGAGCCTGGGCATGGGCCTGGGCAGGCGCAACAGCTCCCAGATATCACTGGACTCGGCCTCGGGCTCGGTAAGTGGCTCTTTGGAGGGCATCAATCTGGAGCGGGCAATCTCCTGTGACTCTGTTACCTCGGACTCGACGCTCTTCCTGGACCAGCTGGATCAGCCCTACACCCAGATCACCGGATATCTATGCGTGGGCCTTAACTATGACAAGTAGGAGTAGTGTCTTTGGGTGCTCCATGAGATTTTTGATTGAGATTTAAAATTATTTCTTGCCAGGAACAGCATTAGCAACGAGGGCATGGATCTCACGGTGAGTGTCCTGGAGGCCAAGGGTCTTATTTGTCCCTTTAGCGTGGACTCACTGGACACCTTTGTGCGCATCTATCTGGTGCCCGATCATCCGGGTGCCATGCAGACCAAGGTAAGGACCAGGAAGGTTTTTTGAGTTCCTGATATATAGAATCCCTTTCCAGGTGGTCAATGCTGCCTTGACGCCCTGCTACAACGAGAGCTTCAACTTTTGGCTGCAGAAGCGGCAGGCCAGGCACTCCCTCTGGTTCCATCTCTACCACAATGGGCCTGCCCACACCCTGATCGGCGAGGCGGAGATGGAGATTGGTGAGATGCCACGACCTATTACCACCTGGATACCGCTCTCAGACTCCCGCAAGTGTAATGCCCGCTGGGGCGAGCTGATGTTCTCCCTGAGCTACCTGCCCACGGCGGAGCGTCTCACCATTGTGGTGGTCAAGGCCCGGAATCTCAAGCTGGACTCGGAGCAGGCCCCAGACACCGTGCAGAGTGTCTTTGTCAAGGTGAGAGCGAGAGAGAGTGTGTGTGCTTTTCCTGCCTCTGACTCACATCCCACCCACTTGACCCTAGGTCTACCTGATGGACAACGATCGCAAGGTGCTGAAGAAGCGCACCTCGCTGAAGCGCAAGGATCGGAGTCCCATCTTCAATGAGTCCATGATATTCAATGTGCCGCCACCGAGCCTGACCACTGCCCAGCTCCGGCTTACTGTATTCGGGGTGACCAGCGGTGGTGGTGGTGGAGCTCCTGTGGCCCTGGGTCATGTCGTTGCCGGTAGCTGTGCTGTGGGCAAGGGTTTGCGTCACTGGCACCAGATGCTTTCGTCGCTGCGCAAACCGGTGGCCATGTGGCATGTCCTGCGGCGGGCTGTCAATCAGCCGGTGTTTACGGGCGGCGCCGAGGCGGTGGTGGCTGCCATGCAAAACACACTGCAGCGGTCCAGCGCCAAGCGGAACAGCATTGTCTAGGATGCAGCTAGGATGCAGCGGCTCCTCTGATCGTTAGACACAAATTTTCCGCCTCGTTGCCGGCACTCAATTTAACGCGTTTTAGTTGGAAAAAAAAAGAAACCCCTTTCCGTAGGGAAGAGGAGGAGACAGAGTCAGAGACAGATCCTTGTGGAAAATCGCATTTACCACGCCCGTTTACTCTTGCCATGAGAATTTCTTACTTTTCTACTGCTTCCCCCGAACCAGAAGTATTATTATAGACAGAAAGAAAAACCCCGCACCAAAGGACAAACGAGCCTATTAACTAGTTATATATAATATATATACCTATATATACATATATTAATATTGCCGCGCACTAATTGTTATGTAATGGATTTTATTGTACCGAGCATATGGCCTCGTATCTGGTGGATCGGAGACCCGCACTTGTTGAGATTTGTCATTGCATATGGCGAGCGAAATAATTGAAAAACTCTTATTCTGGGTTTTTTTTTTAATTAAATATATTAGTTTTTACCAAGAATATATTTTTTAAGAAAGGAATGTCAAGTTTTTACTACAAAAATGCTTAAAAAGTTAGTTTTAGGCGAATTTCAAATTTTATTGCATACTTTTCAGCATGCAAATAACTGACTTAAAGTCTCTTAAGGGGGGGGTAAGGTATTTAATTTTTTTTTTCGTAAATTTTTTTTTATTTTTTATTTTTAAAGTTCAACATCTTAAGAATATTGTGTCCAAGTTTTACATCGATCAGAGTAAAATTTACGAAGTTATGCGGAGTTGAACGAAGGTCGGTTGGTGTTCAATGCATGGGAATCACAAAGTTTAAAGCGCTCTCCTGAAAAATTCAATTTTTCAAATCGGTGTACACGATTACAGAAAAACTACTGGACCGATCGATTTGAAATTTGGCACACACATTCTTTAACTAATTCCTCAGGTATTCACGTCGGCCTTTTTTTAAATTTTAATTTTTATATATTTTTAAATTAAGAAATAACGTTTTTTTTTTAGTCAAAAATCGGGTTTTTGACTTTCAAATTTCCTAAAAAATCACAAAAAAACTAAAAAAAAAAAACGCTTCCTGATTACCTCGGGACACTTATCCTTTAACGAATGAGGTATAATTTTTTTAGATCGGATGATCCTGTGGACTGTTAGGATGTACACCGCAAAACAACTTTTTTTGGAGGCGACTCGGGAGATTCCCTATAACTTCTCTACTT
>VNJY01005664.1:0-23960 GCA_008042715.1 Drosophila bocki
TATAGTTGCGTTAAAACGTACTTTTATGCTAAAGTCTCTATCCTTTAGGGCATATATACTCTCTAATTAAATCATATTTTTCTAGGTTAGAACCTTCCCAGCTTAATTACTTTCTGCATTCATTTAATCTGTTATTTTTAACAACATTAAATAAGTGTATATTTTTTAATGGCTTTTCTGCGTAAAATTGAAAAATGAGCATCACTGTTGGAATGAAAATTGGTGAATGAAATTCAAAGATTCTGTTTACCGCCTTCAGGGGGCGCTTTGACGTCGACACCGCTAGATGTCGCAAGGGAGTTTCTACATACACTCTCAGAATTTGTTAATGTAAAAATTGACGAAATTCAAGAATCAAAAATAATTTTTTAAAAATCTCCTGACATTATACTTTAATAAAAAAAACCTGTTCTTATTTATAGTCAAATTAAAATTAAAACTAAAACTAAAAAAACTATAACGTGTTTGACTGCGCAGTACATCGTGTTTTATACGTTCGTCCTCTGTTGTTTATACGTCAAATATGAAATCACGAATCGCCTACTTTTAGGCTTTGTTTTTAAATTAATTGTTTAAATAAAATAAGTGGTGATGATAATCTTAAAAACGATAATTAGAATACAGCATTTATTAGTTTATTTAAGTAAAAGTAAATTTATGTATTTTATTAGTTACATTCAATTTTTGATTCTAAAAAATTCACCATTTAATTCACTGCATATTCCATTTGGTCGTGTAACATTATTCAAGTCGATAGCAACCATGGTATATATTATCCGGTGGCGACCAGATGGAAGCACCATTCCTGCCCCACCGAAAAATGGCTTCACCAAATACTGTTCGAACACCATAAGCGTCTGAAATAAAACAATTAAACCAATTACATTTGAAGTCTTTTGAATAGTTGCCCACTTACTCCTTTATGGTTGACGCACTTGTCCCGAATTTCCTCCACGTTGATGACATGCTGTGTCATAATACTGTACCAGATTTGGTTCTTGTCGTACATAACTTTGCAGAAATCAACAATCAAAATATTGAGTATTGTCGGTTGCCAAAATCCACGTTCCCAATGTAATGCGTTGATACGAGCCTGAAAGAATGATGTTAATAGTCTAGTGATTTCTTCTTATTCAAATATATTCACCTCGATGCGATCAGTTGGCTCTACTTCCCACACAGTTGTCACGTTTCCACTTACGACGATACCTTCCTCACTCAATTCAAACGTCATATTCGAAAGATCATACAATCCTTCTATATCCTTAAACCCGTTCGGATTATCGAGACATTTCGTAAATATCTTGTCATCCTCAAACTCAAATTCATACTGATTTTCCACCGAAAGGCTCACAATTTTCAGGAGGAAAAGTATCGACAAGTGCGAGCGTCGAAACATTTTACAGGTGTAAATTTTTCACGAATAGACTGCTCCATCTATTCAATGCATTTTTATAGCTGCATCAGATAAGTATTAACCGACGATTGAATATGTAGATTTTATCTACGGGATGTAATATAAGTGGGTGTTAATAAATTACTGTAATTTTGTTAAATAATTCATTGTTACGAGTAACTTTCCAGAAACAGCAACCGCGGCCAAAACAGTAAAAACTTTGCAAGATGAGAAATAAAATGCCTACATGTTTTTTAAATTTACCTCTCCAATATTTATTTTTATTTTCAGTGTTTTAAACTCGGAAAATATTCCCAGCTTCAATAATTCTGGACACTTTGGTCTGGGAGCCATACTTTCGAGGTCAATAAACTGCCGAATCCCATTGGAGTTCAACGAGAGCTCACTTGACTTGAGTAGCTGCACTGCACCCTTTCTCAGACGCAGATAGCAGCGCTTCATTAAGAAACCATTATGTCAAATTATTCGGCAGCCACTTCAGCATTACAGCTATCATGGATCGATCCGAGACTTGCAAGTGGCTGCTTTCTCTGGAAATCAATTCAATTATAACTCAATTTTTTTCTCACAGGGATTACGGCAACTCCAGAGAACAATGCTTTGATTAATTCCACATGAACAGCTCCAAAGAGCTGCTGGTGATTAGCACACGGGCTGCCATCCCATCCCCCTGGCATATGTACATCCCTATGTATGGAATGGTACATCATAACTAGCAACTGCATAAAATCCAAAAGGCCCGAAGGTGGTGGGACCACGACCACCCACATGGCCGTCTGTGCTTTTATTGCTCACGAAGTAGCATAAACAAATTGCGCTTCTAACGGCGGCATCGGAACATCATCCATATTCACATCCATATCCACAGCCACCAAGCCAACGCCACCACACACCTGATGGCCCTGATGGATGGACGAGGATAAATGAATGAATGGATGGGCTGAGGAGTTCTGCTAGTACATTAAATGCATTCCCCCAGCAACAATTTACACTGGGGAAATAAGTACTCTAATTTGAAAGTTCGTTTTTTATTCTTATATATTAAAATATTTACAAGAAAATTTGTATGAGTATATAAATTTAAGACTATATTTCACAAATATTTATAAAATAAAATCGATACATATATGTAAATCAATATGTACTCATTTTCAACAGACGAATCAATCTAGACAAGGTTTTTCTCATATGCTTGAGGATCGAAAGATCTGAGGACTTGGAAAAAGAAGATAGAAAAAAAAGATAAATCTATTTAAGAAAATTAGAAAAACATAAAGATGTTCGTATGATTTGAGTTTAAATCAGACGGAAATATGGCACAGTTATCCCAAGAATTATTCCATATTTTTATACCCTGATCGGACGACCATATCATACAAATAATCGAAAAATTTTTAGAAAAAAATTAAAACTTCTCTGTTTTTAAACATATTTTCACAATATAATTCTCCAAGATCTGTTAAAAAAATTTTAATTAAATTCCAAACCAGAAAAAAAATATAATGAAATTAGCTAACCATAATTTCATGTTTCAACATTTTCGCCCCTGTGTAGCTCTGTTTGTTGTTACTGCGCTTTGCTTATTTGGAGTACGGTTTTGTGTTATTTCGGAGCGTTGTGTGGTCTCCACTCCCTTCTTTTTTTTCGCCTTGGCGCGCTCTGACTTTCCACCAGTTTTGTTGCCCAAACAGTGGTCAACTAATGTGTCGCAAATGCCCCGCGGTGGCAGTCCAAACAAGCTACTTGGCGCACAGGACCAGGACCACCGCAGAACAGCTGTCTAGACAGATCTCGAGTGGCGATCCCAATTAGCAACTGTGGCCACACGCAGGACCAGAAGGAGTCCGGCCCGGCGTTCACACATATTTCACCGTTCCGTCCATTTGCCGACATCCTCAAGAGTGTCCTGTCTGGCTGGAGGCGGCGACAAGGCGTGATTTGTAAACAAAGCCACACGCATGATTACATGATCGTGGAACCAGTGCATCCGCGACGGCGACAATGATTTTCAATTGCATATGTGTCGCCGGGAAGGTCAAACAAATAAACTGAGGAAGAATAAAAATATGATCTTTACGGATTTAGGCAAAGACAAAGATGATAGAAATTTATGTTATAGATATTTATAAAAATATAATTAGATATAATATAATAATATGAAATATAATGTTAATTCGACATTTTTGTAGGCAATTTCATACTTAAAGATTCATTTTAATTTACAATATATTGACTATTCCAGGCATACAAGTATTTTAGCTTGAGTTACTCATTAGTGAGTGAACAAAACACAATAAACATTTATTCATTGCAATTGTTATTTATGATCACTTGTTCATTTATGTTCACTTGTTCATTTTGCTTATTTTTTTTTTACTTTGCTTATTTTTGTAAATTTTGCTCCTTTTTGTACTCAGTTTTCAAATGAAATACTCAGAAATCAGTATAAAAAGAGTGAAAACTGAGCAATTGAGCAAATGAACAGTATAACAAGTAAGCAATATAAGTAAATTGACTCATTTTGTAAAAATAAACTAGTAAACTTGTTCATCCAAGTGAACATTACACCAAAACATTTCAGACAATTTTCAATTATAAAATCCATGTCAAGTTAATTGTTAAAATTTTCTAAAATAATTTTACATTTCTGAAAATATTTTTCTTACCTTCAGACGACATTTTCCCGCAGTGCAAAATATACAAATATACATAGATAAAGATACAGATGCAATGAAGCAAGATGCGCACTTTTAAGCTCTTAAGCACAAACGATTCACTTTGGCCAAATGTGCGCTTTTCAATTGAATTTATTTTTCAATTTCCATATACATATATTGGAAATATCGGAATTTTCCATTTTCAATTACCATTGGGCTGGGTCTGCTGTCGAAGACACAAGTACGCGTATTATTAATGTAATAGCGGCTAATTGCACATTCGATGCCAACGCCAAAGGCAAATTAGAACGCAAGCGAAACACTTCAGGCCGCGGCTTAAAAGCTTTGATTTTGATGGAACACTTTTTGGGGGGGCGAGGCATTTTGGGCATTTTATGGCTGCATTTGGCGGCTGTTGAGACCATTGCTTGGGGCATTCTCCAAAGTGGATCCGCATAGATTAGGGAATTTGCAATAATTTTATCCACTTGAGCCCCCCATCCTCCGGCAAGTGCGTTTCGTGTGTCTAGTATTCTCTGTAAATCCCCACAGATGGTTGACTGCTGATCAAGGTTTATGGCCAAATCGACAAAACAAGAAGTAGAAGCCAAATTTACCGCAGAAAAGTCGTTGCATTTATTTGGCCTGGCCGAGACAATAAACAAAGTATCACTGCTGGCTGGCATGCAGCAACAAATAGTGGCAATCTAAATACGAGTACGAATGCGGCGCGAAGAACAATAAAAAAACACATTGGCAAAATATGACAAAGTAAACAATAATAAGTCTGCAACGCCAAATTGAATGATCGATGCCTCCATACCTCCGTTGTGGCGATCGAAGACCCAATCGGACGTCACGGAGCAATCCACCATCGAAATTCCTGATCGTATATAAAATTTAATTGCCTACAAATTGGCGCGTTGAGTTTTATTGCAATTTAACCATTTATAATCGTATTTTAAACCATTGTTTACTGTACATTATAGCTGGGATTTCGGCGAACGTTTACAAGGAAGCAGCCTCCAGTTTAGGATCTTCATTTACCACACACCGGGAAACAAATATTTAATTTAGTCAAATTTAGGATTTATTTACGATTTCCTATTGTTCAGCTTGATCGCTTTGGGAAGTGTGCAGCATAAACTTGAAGAGGAAAGTTTTGAAATGGAAAATCTTGCTCTTGTTTTATATCACCATTGAGATCACTTAAATGCAAGACTAAATAATATAGAAATATGAATGAATATTAGAATATTTAAATCTCAGACTAACCTTATCTTAGGAAGTCTGCTGATAAGGTCAACTGAAAGACTTCTGGTCTTTCAGACAAGATTACGCTTACCCAAAATTTCCCCTTTATTAACTGACATACTTCCAAGATAAACATGAAAAGGTTCATTCTCTTATCGATGTCAAGCTGTGATCTTGAAATAAACTCATCTTCACGTCATGACTTGGTTGTATTATACCGATTAACAATGGAAAAATATCAGCTATCCAAAATGTCACCCAGATCAGTAGGCCGTTGACTGGCCAGTGATCAAGACATACAAAAAGTAACATTTTTGCAGGAAAAATGGTTAGTAAAGTGTTTAAATTCAAGAACAAAAATTTAAAAAAATTAATAATAAAGTTTTACGAGTGTTTGTTGAAAGAGCTTTGATTTTTTTCAGCTAATAATGTTAAATAATGAACCTTTTTTCGCTTAAAATAATAATACAATAACATAATTAAATCACATAATAATTATACATTATTTTCTAATATTTCAAGAACTCCTCAACTATTATCCGTTTTATAATATTGCTTCTCTTTGGACATGGGGAAGGGGCCAGAATTTTGGCACCTTTCTTTCTGCCCGTCCGAAGTCACTTTATGATGACAAATGCCATTATACGAGAGCTAGTGCAACGTGGACATGAGGTTACCTTTATAACACCATTTTCCTTGGCCAAGGAAAATCTGGGAGCCAACTATACGGAAGTTCTTTTGCCACTTTACAATACATGGGCTGATAGTAAGATTTGCAACTAAAAGATTGTCATTATAATATTAAACAATTATTATTTTAAATATAGTTTCCGAAATAATGAAGACCTCGTCGGCCCTGGACATGGTTGATGTAACCAAATGGACAGCCATGAAATTGGGCCAACACATTGGCCTAAAGTCAACGGATTTTGCTTTGGCCCAACCAGAGGTTCAAAAGCTTATCCATGCCAAGGACAAAGTGGGAAAATATGATCTCCTCTTGGTGGAACAGTTTTACAATGAAGGAGCTTTGATGCTGGGTCATTTGTACCAAGTGCCTGTTATAAGCATAGCAACCTTTGCTTATGCCAACTATTTTAGCCAAGTCTTTGGCTTTATAACGCCATTATCGTATGTGCCAAATGTTTTTCTATCCTGCACGGATAGAATGACCCTTTGGCAAAGGCTGGAAAATGTGGTAATTGGTGCTAAAGAGGATTTCCATAGAGAACTTTTCTATTATCCAGCCCAGGATGCCATTATAAGAAAGTATTTTGGAAGTTTATTGCCAGAGGTGCCAAGGGTTAAGGAATTGGAGAGAAATATCTCGGCCATATTCTTAAACAGCTACATGCCCCTGACATCTCCAAGACCCATGACCTTTAATATGATCTCTGTGGGAGGACTGCACATCCAGCCACCCAAACGGTTGCCAGGACATATACAAAGGTTTCTCGATGAGGCAGAACACGGTGCTATATACTTTAGTCTGGGTAGGTTTTATATATGATAAAAAATGTAAGTTTTCTATAAACCCTTGTCTCTTAGGATCCCAAGTCCGCAGTGCTGACATGCCGGCCGAGAAGCTAAACATCTTCCTTGGTGTTTTTGCCAGGCTCAAACAACGCGTTTTGTGGAAATTCGAAGACGACAAGTTGTCCAATCTCCCGGGAAATGTAAAAGTGGAAAAGTGGCTGCCACAAGCTGATATTTTGGCCCATCCTAAGGTGAGGGTTTTCATTGCCCATGGCGGACTCTTTGGCATGCAGGAGGCAGTACATCATGCGGTTCCTGTGCTCGGAATGCCCTTCTATTTCGATCAGAATCCCAATATAAAGGAAGGTATATCTGCTGGCTATGCCATTGGTCTGGACTATCGGGACATATCGAAGGAAAAGCTTGAGTTGGCCCTCACAGAGTTGCTGTCAAATCCTAAATACAAAGCTAATATGAATCGAGCTTCAAAGATCTTTAGGGATCGTCCCCTCGGGGCTATGGACACGGCCATGTACTGGATAGATTATGTCATTGAACATGGAGGAGCTCCACACTTGGTGGCAGCGGGAGTAAATCTTCCCTGGTATCAATTTTATCTCCTGGATATTGTTGCTATTATATTATTTATTATTTCATTATTTATTTTAATATTATGTAAACTTTTTCGAAAGGTAAAAGGTTTGCAGGGAATTACAAATCTGAAAAAAATACAATGATTGGTAGTATAAGAAAATAAGAAATAAATTTAAATTAAATTAGTTGATGCAAAAATAACAATAAATATTAAATTAATTGATATGTTTTAAATTATTGTATCATTTTATATAATTTTTTATAGTCTTGTAATTTCTCTTATTGATATTACAATCTGTAGATTCAAGTTATGTTCATTATTCCATTTCAAAATAACATTTTCTCATTACCACATGTGCTTATTTTATGAATACTTGACCTGCCCTTTGTTGGTTTTTTATATTCTTTTTTTTTTTGCAATAATAACCCCGTACACTTAAGCTTTGGCACTTGAGCTTCTACTTAAGTATTTAATGAATCCAAATGGCATGGCCATACAATACAACTTAAGGCGCCTGAGTGCCAGGCCAAGTGCTCTTTTGGAATTGAGCAAAAAATTCAAAAGCCAAAAACGAATAGATATATATATTTTTTTAGAGAAGCTTACTCATCAGGGATTTAATGGGATTTCAACATGATCATTATATAGCCATGGATTGCTCAAATTATTATATCTACATATTCCAGTATTCATTCGTTTTCAAAGTATTCGAAAACTTTGAAATGAAAATATATAGTCAAAGGTTTTCTTTTGATTTTTCAGGTTTAAGGAAAAGGTAATATAGAAAAATATTACACATATAAGTCTCCCTTTTATATATTTTATTAAGAACTAATTATTAAGCTAAACAACAACACGGAATGAAGAACATCTAATCTTCAATTAAATCAAATAATAATTCACGGTTCATAATTTTTGTGAAATTTAAATAAATATTTCGAAACTTACAACTGTTATTTATTAATTATTTGAACATGTTTACATACTTGAAACAGATAAGTATATCCCATATACATTTTCCAAAATCCCATATCTACCCAATTCCACAAATCGCATAAACAAATTGACCCAAAAGACAGTTGCTTCCTGCAATGAAAGCGCCAGAGCCAGTTGCCAGCGCCATTTGGTTGTTGGACACAAATGGGATGTTTACACGACTCCGGGCGGGGTTTCCGTCTCCGGCAAGTGCACTTGAGGCGAGAGTGCGGAGACACGACCGGAGTAGCAGGCCTTAGCTCTATATGGCCTCTGCACAACATACATATGTACATACATACAGCTCATTATGCATTCACGGACTGACATTGAAGTGGGTGCGACGCCCCGCGTTGGAGGCTGTGCTAGCTGGCTAGGGTTACATTGCCCATTCGAATTATTATTGGTATTTGTAACACATGATTACGCTTTATTGTAAACAAAAGCCCCGATAAACAGCCAAACATACACACACGCACGCCCTAATGATATGTTAATGCAGATGGCGCACAGGGCGTATGAGTGCTGCTGCTGTTGCTTCTGCGTGCGGAAAGGGTGATCCAAAGCTGTTTGTCTGTCAACGGCTTAGGCAAATAAACTTGAAATCCTCCACTGGCAATAGGCCATAGGAATTTGTCTTGTACACCACAGTTGAGATTGATGAAGACAGGTTAATGAGGGATGAGAGAGCTTCTGGGTGAAATGGTTAATTGACCGGCAATTTGGAGATAGTCACCTTTGAATGCAGCCCAATCAGAGTTGGTTACCCCCCAGGGAAACTGGAAGGACCAGAATACGGCTTACTTTTGGCAAGCCGAAAGCTATATGTTCTTCAGGTGTAAGGGAAATGTTTGGTATTAATATTATAAATCTAACAGGAACATCCAAAACTTTCTTATGTATTATATATAAAAAAAAAATTAAGAGCGATATATCGATCATCGAACTCACTTTAGAAATATCGAAAAATATTGCTTTTCATTTTTATCGATAAATTATGATGATTATTATATGTAATCTATATATTTCATAGAATACGATTTAGTCCAATTTGGTTAAAGATAACCTGTCTATATTGTTGTCCAAGCTGGTTTATTTATTATTCATAAAATATTTGGGACTTGTTAAACTTAAAGCAGAATAAAATTTCTTCTAAAATAATATCTTGAGCGTTACAAACATCTATAAAAAAATAAGAGTAACCTCAGCCTCTAGTATAAAAAGCTGACCACCTAAGGCAACGACAGAAGAAGCTGTCGACACGCCGCAGCGTTTAAGTGTAATTTTCTTCTTATTCTATTGAAGCATGTCCTTGGCCGGCAGGATAGCTCGCCAACTCACTGCAACGCACTGCCGAGCAACTTCTCGACGGGCTTCCTTCGCCTCGTTAAAAATTCACTTCAGCCGTCGCTTTCACTTCGAATAAACATAATGGCCGTTCATTTGCGCCCGTCGCTCGTCTGGGCTGTATTTTCGACCCACTCAGCCACCCAGCGGCAGGAGCAGCAAGAAAATGTTCTTTTCAAATCGAAGACGGAGGAGCGCTCAGGACAATTGCGGACGTGTGCGCCAGCCAGGACACTGAGTTCAAAAAGGGGGAAAAACGAGGCAAAAAGAAGATAGGAAAAAGGAAAAAAAAAACTAAGGAAAAGTGAATGTCCCATCTTGTGCGCCATGTAATTTGCTCTCTTGCCATGTGCTTCATCAGAAAGGAAATTGAAAATTGCTGCTAATAGCTGCCGACGACATTGGAGTGGGTGTGGCCGATAGGCGTTATTTTGGGTGGCAGAATCCGAAAAGAAATTCTTCTTATAATCATTATGAAAAAAAAAGGAAGGAAAAATAGAGAAGAAAAACGAAGGAAAAGATAAAGAGAGAGGCCACTAAGGAAAAGTAGGTGGAATTCATTTGAAACCTAAATTGCTCAGCTTAGTGACGAAAGCTAACGAGGCATTAAGCTGCTCTTTATACCACAAAATGGATGTTGATTTATGCAATGCAGAGAATTCAGGGTAATTCGAATGAGAAAAAGGCCAATTAGGCCACCAGTCGAGGTATCTATTAACTTGTTTATAGATGCATTTTAAGGGAGAGATATTTATGAAATAGAAAATGTAAATATTTTTATTCCCGATTAATAAAACTAGACAAAAGTGACTATGTCAATTCAGTTTATTCTTCGATATTCCAAATTTTAATAAAACAAAGTTTTTTTTTTTGCTCATCGTAGTATATTCGATACCTAATGTTTATATACCTAAGTCAACGATATGTTTGATATATTTTCAATCGATATTCGATATTTAATCGTTAAATTTGTTATTTATCATTATTTAAATTTTAGATATATCCAACTAAACGATATTTTCGAAAAGATTAAGCGTGTTAATAGTTATAATTAACAGTTATAATTAACCAATTAAATTTTACGCAGGTATTTAAGTTATATTTAAACGCAATGCAAAGACTTTAAATAAACTTTTCAATTTCCAATTTCTTTATAATTTATTTTCCAGCAAACCTTCTTTTTTATTGTTTTTTCCAGTAACTTAAATACTGTTTTTCTCCAAATTCCCCACAACCAAGAGTCCACTGTAAATTCTCAAAGCACCCACTCTTTCAGATGACTCAAGGGAAGGCGTCCATTTTTCCAACTGTTTACACTAAACAATGGGCACTTAAACGGGCTTTAAGCACCTTTATGTTGTTCGAAATAAATATATGAAAACAAACGATTAACGAGCCAAGTAAGTTGCAGGTGCTCAGCCAAAAAGATTCCTCTAGAAGAGGAAACTTTTCCAGAAAGGAAACTGTTTTATTAAAGTGTTTATCCATGTATACGACACCATTCAGTTTTTTGTTTTCTTCTCGCGATCCAAACACTTTTTTCGGTGCCGAGGGAAAAACAGATCCCCAACATGCCAAGAGTGACTGTTTATCAATGGATCTTCAAGTGTTTTCCGCCTGCTAGAGACGCTCCTCAGGCAGCTGATAAGACTGTGATCCATTGGGAAATGAAAAATACTAAGGCAACAACATCTCACATCTCTCACCCACTCACTAACGCCTGCAATGCCCGAGGCGAGGCCCAACCAAATGCCTATTGCGACTTTAATTGTCCGACATTACGAGTCGGCAGGTCCATTAAAAATGTTAATTAAGTTGCCCCACTGGAACTTGGACACACATGTGTGCCCGGTCGGTCCCTCTCAGTCTGCTATACCACAACATTTCCATCTAAACAGCTCGCGAAAAACAAACCATCCATCTAGTGCTAGTTTGGACTCAACTCAACATTCGCGCGATCGATAAAATAATACAAAAAAAAAAAAAAAAGTAAAGAGAAGAAAAACCAAAATCGTTTTATGCATGCGGTAAAAATTTGAAATTTTTTAGCCGAAATTTGAACAATAAACAAAATCACAAAAGCCAAAACATTTATCATTCAATTTCATGCTACTGAGACTGGGGCTGCCTGATGCCTGCTGCCGTTCCCGAAATCATTTAAATGATTTTTTATTTGAAGCCAAATAAGCAAAGGAGTGGCCACCGAGCGAGAGCGGGTTGGTTGGATTTAGCATCCGATTTGGAATTAGCATTGCGCAAGATTTAACTCAACAGCTGCTGTTTGGAATTGAGTTGGAAATTGAATTCAAAATTGAGGTGGGTGGCCATTTTGTTGGACAGGCCCAGTGCCAGAGGCTGCGAGGGGGCGGGCACCATCAACTTGCGCAAATAGCACCATCATCACGAACAATTGGTGCTAGTCCGTCTCCCACCTCCCACCTCCTCCTCCTCCATCCGCCCCTGGTCCGGGCTCGGTTATGTGGGCCGGATTCCCATGAATTTTTCGGGGACCGCACACAGTCACCGCTCCGGTTTTTGGTTGGTTGGCTAATGAAAAGCTGAAAAACAATTAACTATAAATTAAACGCACAATTTTCAAAACAAAATAAACATCAGAGCATCATTTGTACTTTGTTTTCGTGTTTGTTTACGGCAATCCGTGTTCGGTGAGGAGGGAATAGTACAATTTACCTATAGAAACCGAAGCCATCATCCCAGAAATCCCCTAACCACTGGCAAACACCATTGCCCTGGCATCATAGCAATTAGGCAATGTCGCTGGCTCAAATCCCTTTTTGGGGATCCCTCCCCTTTGGACCCGGCCTATCCCATAAAACAAAGAGCACAACTTTAAAAACAACATCGGGTTTGAAATAGAGAATGATCGATGGGGGAATACCCTATTTTTTAAATATATTATTATAAGCTAAGAAAATTAAAAACTTTATACAAAAATTAAAAGTTGTAGAAAAACACTTACTAGCATATCACTATTTAAATATTAAATAAATAAGGGATAAGGTTGAAATTAAGGATGACAGTGAATATCGATAAATCAATTCATTTTCAATATTTAAGACGAATCCCGATACCCAAATCAATATTTTAACCTCGCGAAAATAAGATTTAACATTGCGATAACTTGATATTCTTTAAATTAAATAACTTTCTACAAATGTTAATGGATTATAGTGAAATTGTAACGTTGATTGCGATCATTTTCGATTTTTTAAATTTCGATATGTCAAAGTTTTCGATATATTCGATTAAAAAGAACTTTTTTCGATGTAGATTATAATTAAAAAATTTTAAAAATAAATGAAGTATCAGCCATTTTTAGTTAAGCAGTAAATGGTAGCAGTACTCACAAAAATCTTTAAAAATATAACAAAAATAAATTGAATTCATGAAGTTTGAAGAATAACTAATTGAAGTATAAATCTAAAGAAATTATAATTTAATATATTAAAGTAATTACGAATATAAATATACCCCACTAGCACTAGGGTATACAACTTTAGAGTTTTTAGAGTTTAGTTGATGAATTTGTTGTGAAGTTATTCCTACCAAGAACTGTTAGGACCACGGCTGTTGCATAAACAAACTGAGCCGCTGGCAGAAGAACACGTGCACCAACAACAACAATAGCAATAGCAAATCGAAGTGTCAGTCGCATTCGATGCTCATCCTCCGGACTAGGCCCTGGGCCTCCTTTTATGGCGCACATGTGTGCAGCAGACGACGACTATGTCGGATCGGATCGAATCCAAGATCCGAGGGATGTATGTGGGCGAGCGTGGGGATCAGGAGCAATGGGTAGACAACGCCAAAAGCGCTAAAGCAAAGTGCATCGAAATGGGCCAAAAACAAAAAGAATGCAGTGCATTTTATAATAAGTGAACATTTTGGGCATTTTGTTTACACTTTAAGCTGTCCGGGCCACGGTTTTTCTCAGCCGTTTCTTTTGAATTTGCATTTTGCCATTAAATGCACTCTCTGCTTAAGAATGCACTACCCCTCATCCTCATCCCCATACCCTCCCCTCATTAAAAATGTTTAAACAAATAGCAAGAGAATAATGCTAAAATTGTTTACCATCAAGGATGTCCGGAGACAGGAGACGACTAATTGCAGTTCAGAGATCGCGCATACGCCACTTGGAACTGGGAACCGAGCGGACTCATGGGCAATTTTCCATATTAATTACAAGTCATATATCGGCGGCCTCTTTTAAAAGGATTGCCGTCAAGTAGCTGACAGTTCGTAGCACCGGCGGCGGGGCATGTGTGTCATAAAAAAAGGTTGCATAAACAAATCCGGAGGCGGCGCAGTATAAACAAATTAGTAGCCAAGCAGGACGAATGGATTTCACTCCACAAGACCACATGCAGTGGCTGTGTGTGTGTCTTCAACCCTTCATCGGCGCAATGTTAAATCCGAAATTTGAAATCTGAAATCCGAAGCATGCCATAAAGCCGAAACTCAAAGTCAAAGTGAGCATGAATTACCGCAGATGAGCGGAATAAACCAAGGGGAGGGTTTTTAGTAACTTCACTCACATTAAAAGGAAAACCACTCAAACAGGGATTCTCACTCAAAAATATTGTATATTTGTAAGGGGAAATTGATTAAATTATTTGTAAAATTTATTTATTTATTTATTTAAAGCTAACAAATAGGTTTAAACTAAGAGCTAATAATAACAATTATTATTGTCATAAGTATTACTATTTATTATTTTTAATTTTACTATTTCTTATATTATTATTTGTTTCTTAATTCTTACTTGCTCTACATATTTTCATTGCCTGAATAACAAGTTTCCTGTTAACAAATATTGACTTTAAACAGAATTATGACAAGCAGAGAGGCCAAACGACACAAAATAGCTAAAATATCCCTTTTATTGACACAAGTAATTACAACTGTCAATCGATTTTAGTGTCCCAAATTTGTCAAATGCCTGCGGGCTTTTAGTAAAAGAATGTGCCTGCAAGAGCATTATATGTACTTAAAGATCGTTCATTTCCAAAAAAAATTGTTATTTCAGTTGGCAGTCGGCGGAGTGCTACGTTCAATGGCCCCAAATTCGACACTCGGAAAAAAACACTATTCTAAAATACTTATATCTTTATATAAAAAAATACATAAAGAGAAAAAAGTTTAACTACAAATTATTGCCAAAAAGGCTTTAAAATTCTCAAGTCTGAATTCTATGCTATATAAACATGCGAAATTTAAGGTACCTTAAGTCTTACCTAATGTCTTTTAATCCGAGTTATCTAAAAACAAAAAAAAATATATATATATAAATATATATTTATTTAATGAAAATATTCCTATTTTTCCTAGTGAAAGTCTAGTAGCTAATGTGAAAAATGGTGTTCCATTTATTACCAACAAGTAATATGAGCAACATTGTTGCCAGTCGCTCCTGCTCCTTCTGAAGTGGTTGATCGGTCGATCCAGTGGTCACATATATAACTATATAGCATGTCCTTTTTCCCAACACCGATCATGGGCGTCGTCGTCAGCTTGTGTGATTATATTTGTTCCATTTGTTTGTTTATAAACAACGCCTAGTCGTGCCGTTAAAATTGTCGCCGCCAGGCGCCACTTAAGGCGTTCCGTGTCCTTGTTGTCGTCAGCCACCAACTGTGCCGCTAAGGACATGTCTATGTTCCTTACCCCCTCCACTAATTCCTCCTCTCCCATCCTTCGATGATCTTGTGCAAAAGCGCCTGTCGTAATCGTAATGTAAGTCAGTGGTTTGTGGGTCACAGACGTCTGACTCCTCTGACACATTGAAGCACTTCTATGTCGACATTGAGTGGGCTCGTCATAGTCGGTAATCATAATTTGCTCTTTTTTTCGGATCTTGGTCCCCGGTTTTCGCAAGGCTTCTTCGGGCCACACGCATGGCCACTTCAGAGGAACGGTTCTGGAGGCCCGACAGCGCTCCGATCGCTGTCATTCTTGAAGGGTCTGAGAGAAGCCTCTCCCGGGCTGTTGATGCGGAATTGAGGTCATGTGGTATCAATTCAATGATACCAAAATGCTTGAGAATTTCAATAAAAACAAAAATTACATCTCTTGCGGGGTTTTAACATTTTTTTATAAGTTTCCAACTCTAACAAGGAAACATTTTCGACCTTAAAAATGAAAAAAACATTCTTGAACTTTATCAAAACTTAAGGTAGATCTAGTCGTCAGAAAAAAAAAGATGGAAAAATATTTACAAAATTTTTTAAAGGGGTTACAAATTTTCGACATAATTTTTAATTTTTTTACATGTCAAATTCAATATTCTGGTTTGTTAATCTAATAAAAATCAGCTTAGAAAAGCTTTTTGAATTGAAAGTAAACACTCTCGGCTTAGTTATGATCAATCTAAGATTTCAACTTATGATTGAATTCCAAACGGCAAGAGTATACAAACTTCGGCTTTCCAAAGTTAGATTCCTTTCGTTTAAAATAAATAGTAGCCTGTTAAGTTATATTTTTATGAAATATATATTTTTTAGACTCCAAATTTCAGATGGCTGTTTTTTAATCAAAAGCAGCTATTTCAACTTTCAGTAAATACAAGAAATATTTGTCAAATTTAAGTAAATTTCTTTATTATTTGCATTTAATTCCCAATATTCTGCTTTAAATTGTAAGAACCCATTGAATAAATAGAGAAACCCCTTTTTTAAGTAAATTAAACATCCTTAAATATTGTTTTTCATATACAATTTTATTTTATTTATCTCTCAAAGTACAACTAAAACTTAAATCTACTAAAGCTATGGGCTATCTAGTGGTTACACATAGAGACTAAAACACAACTTCTAAGGCTATCACAAAAACGTGCCTCGGGATTCGCACATAATTCTCATTCGCTCAAATCCTTTCCAATTCAATCAATTTCCACATTCTCGTCCATATCCTCCGCCCCCGAATGATTGCCCTCAGCTCCACTCTCCATCTTCATTCCCTGATCGTTGGGACTGGGGCAGGGAGTTCGCTGAGGACGCACGGCACCTGGGATGGGAATGGGCGAGGAGGAAGCCGAGGATGCGGTCACAAAGCTCGAGGATTGTGTGGGCGGTGGTATGGGCTGTGGGACTTTGGGCTGGGGATAGAAGTACGGGAACGGCATCTGCATCTGGGGCAGCGGCAGGCCGCCGTAGGCCAACTGCAGCTGATGGCGATAGATGTTGATCAGCGCCGGATCCAGACCATGTCCCGTTCCCGGCCCAGCCATATGGGCGTAGGTGGTGCTGCCATCCTCCCGGACCAGGACCTGAACGGGAACCCGTTTACTGGCACCCAGGAGAGCCGCCTCATGCTGCTGGATCTGCTTGCGTTTGGTCTTGTAGCGGCGATTCTGAAACCAGATCTTTACCTGCGTCTCGGTCAGCCGCAGACTTTTGGCCATCTCGCTGCGCTCTGGTCCGGATAGGTAACGCTGTTGGGCAAAACGACGCTCCAGCTCGAACACCTGGGCATGGCTGAAGGCAGCCCGCGAGCGCTTCTTGCGACTGAGACCATTGCCGTCATGGGAAAGCGGCGACTCGGAGGGAGAACTGCTCAGCGGCGGCGGTGAGTCGCAGTCTGTTGATGGAAAAAAATTATAGAAAATTAGAAAATTATAAGTAACAAAGGACAAAGGCAGCACAATAGACATTAGCTGCTTTTGAAAGGATTCAACTTTGGGCATAACTTACCGGAATCGTTGCTGGTGCACCGCCTCATGTCCAAGGGAGCGGCAAGGGTGGACCCAAAATAGGCCAATTTACGTTGCATATAGTCCGCGGCACTGGAGTTTGATGGATTTTGTTGGATAGTTGCCTGGTGATTATGATTGCTGCTGTTGTTGTTGTTGTTTTCTAAAGCCGCCGCATAATATTGGAGATAATTTGCAGTTTGTTGCTGCTGCTGCTGCTGCTGCTGCCTGGGATTCGGTGGCATCCCCTTGGCGCTGGAGAACTTGTACAGGCTAAGATCGCGACAGCATAGAGGCGGGGATTTGGAGGTGGATCGCTCGGATCTATCGGACGGTCGAAATTTCTCTGGTTCCGGCTCGGAGTCCACGCTGGACACACGCCGCGCCTCCGGATTGCTGCGCGTGAGGATATCGTTGATGGAGAAGGGCGTTGTAAGGGATTTGCTCAGACCCGCCATGGCACCGCCGCCCACACTTGCACTTTCCATATTTAGCATTTTCTTTTGTTTTTTATTTAATTTTCGAATTTTTTTAAATATTTTCTTTAGCACTGTTTTTCACTCCCGGAAAATCTTACACGGATCTTCACGTCTCGAGGTCTGCGCAACGAATGTGCTCGAGTGGGACGCTCTGGGCTGTCTTTAAATAGCCGCCGAGATCCCCGGCGAGAAGCACTCGGAATCACGGAGTGGAAATGTGCGCCGTACTCAAGTGGGGGTGGAACCGTATTACGTCTACGGATTGGGTTCCTTCCATTGGTGGTTTTTCCCAGAGAGCCTTTGAGTTTCCTCTCAAGTGCGTAAACAAAAAAAAAAAGGTTATATGCATCTATGTACTAGGGCGCCTTAGTTTTCCGGGAGTGCATGCATCCTGTTTATTGTTTACCAAACTGCTAACTGTTCTCTCAGTCGTATTTTTTATTTCCCAAATTTTACATTTTAGGTACAGTCCTCCACAAGTGTTGACAACGGATCCCGAATGATTTGTTTAGTTTATCGATTTGTTTAGAATCTAAATCATTGGGAACAAATCGGGAAAAGGTATCCGTAAATGCACACACTTGTCTGTAAGTAGGTTAGTTGGGTAATGGAATAACTTGGAACTGTTGGACAAAGACTAAACATAATGTAATATTTCTAAGAAATAAGGTACTTGTTTTATATTTCTTAAACTTTAAGTTATATTTCAAACTACCTAATAAGAAATATGACTGGAATAGTTTAGAATGGTTTTGTATAGTCTTATGTCGCATTCAAGATCCATTTTAAGTATATCTTTTTAAAATATAATTCAACAGGATGGTTTATATTTATGTAAAATAAATATATTTTTCAATCTAAAGGAAATCAAGTGGGGTTGGAGCTATACCTACAAAGGCCTTAATCCCTTTGGTTAATCTTTTCTTTTACAAAATTAATATTTATTATAAGAAAAATTATAAATAATATAAAAATAAATTTATGTAATATTTAAAAATATATTCTGCAAAATAGAAGTTATGTTTTTCAATGGTTTTCAAAAGAATTACCAAAAGACAAAGTATTAAATCTACATTTAAAATCTAAGAAATTCTACAATTTACCTTAAGTCTTATAAGTAATAAGAAATTTCAAGTATTTTATTGTTTTAACCGAACTATTAATTACTTCACATAATAATTTATAAACTACTATAGATTTAAGCACAAAAAACTTAAAAATTTTAATTTTACAAATTCTTGAACATCTCCAAGTAATCTCTGATTTTCCAAGACCCAACTTTAAGAGCCCTAAATGCCGAGTTTGCGACCCAAATGAAGCGTGGGATTACTCAGGCCTGCCATTGGCTGACCAAAGGCACAAAGAAGCCTCTTCGCCGCTGATTGGATGAGGATGCCCCAGATGTGGGCAATATGGCTGCGCACTCACTCTTAGACTCTCACTCAAACCGAGTGAGATGCTGCTGGCTGGGAACTGGCTACGAGCCACACATGCTCGCTGTTGGGGGTGGTTTTTTTCAGGTTTTAGGTCTCGATTCCTCCGCTACACTTCACACCTTCGGGCTATATAATCTTTTTATTGCCAATTCAGTGGCTCTTAATGCCGCGGGCGCTGAAAAGTCAAGCCAACAATGGCAAGGATGGCTCGAAAGGGCAGGAGCTGGCGGGCGGGCGAGCTGGACTCTATTGCGGTTAGATATATGAGTAACCAATTCCAGGACCAAGGACCAAACCAATTCCGCGGTGGTACTGCTACTCGTTATTCCATTTCGATTGAATGCCCTTCAATAATACTCGGGTAATTAGTGTATAATGATGCTTGTGGCAGGCACACGCGTCCACAGGATCGCAGTTGTGTCGCTAATTTTGTTAGCTTCTTGTGATTCGGCTGATGCGATTATACAGGAGCAGGAGCAGGTATTAAATAACATTTGACTGGGTAGGGTGGGAATGCCCAGTGCCCTCCCCGCTCTCTCCCTCTTTATGATGAATGGACATTTTCAATTAAATTCGACAGTTTCTTGTTTGACTTCGAAATGCCCACTCCACCCCAAAGAAAATCTCACAATATTTGTTGTTGTTTTTGTGGTTGTTCTTGTGGTATTGAGTTTTATTTAATGGTTTATCAAAAGGCACTTCAACTGTTTGCCTTTCCCCGTTTGTGATTATCATTCATGGCAGCGAAATCTGATCCCACTGACGGTACTTTAATGTCGCGACCAAACAAACAAGTGTTCCTTGTCTTCAAAAGTTTTTTCATTGATTTTTTTCAAGAACATTATAAAGTATAAGATATTATTTGGCAACAAGTATTTTAGTAGGTCAATGGAACATTTTGTATTTCAGTCTTTTTTGGAATAATTTAAAGTTATAATCCACTTAAAGAAAGTGAATAAGAAAGGCTGCAGTCGTATTTATATATTAACATTTTCTGAATTGGCTAGCCACCATATATTTTACATCTTTCCAAAGATTAAAAGTCAGAATCGTATTTCGTGTATTTATAATGTTACATTTTAGTCCTTAGACTACAAAATAGACTGATTTCCTCAAAGTTTCCCAGCTCTTGATCGATTTCAATTAATTAATATTTTTCTCTTGATTTTTAGCTTTTTATACCTTTTGCGTCATAATGATATATTTATAATGATGTATGTCATAATGGATTCACTATCAATATCTATAATATATCAGAAAAAACGTATCTTAATTTATTCTTAATGTATGTATATTGTATATATTAACGCACATAATTTTTGACACACCTGTAAAGTTAAAGTTCAAATGTTATTACGGGGCGTATTAAGGAAGGGCTATGGTATTTACATTTTTTTTTTTTTTTGTCTATTTTTTTATTGTATAATATCTTGAGATTATTTTGTAAAAGTTTCACATCGATCAAATCCAAAAACAGATAATAACTAATTCTTCAAGTCAGACTTTCTTAATTTTTATTTGACAAAGAAACTTAATTTTTTAGTCAAAATTTGGGGTTTTGACTTTCAATTTTGATACAAAAAAAAATAGGAAAACATTTAAAAAAAAACATAATTAAAAATGCAATATATTTATTATTATTATAATATATATCGATATATACAACGATAGCCGATAAAATTGTAGACTCCACCACCACTAGAATGCTAGAGTGTATCTTTCTTGTTTTTTTTTGTTGTTTTTTTTTTTTTTTTTTTTTTTTTTTTTTTTGAATGCGAGAAAAGCTGCCATTAAGCTGCCGCCGCGAAAATCAACTCCGGAGGAGGACCAGGTGAAATCAGGAGAGGAGCACAGCGGCGGGCATTGTGGCAAGTTCCGAAGAGCGCCTAAAGAAGAGGCGGCTGCAAAAAAAAGCTAATAAAATGCATGCAAAATGGGCGTCAAAATATAATCGAGAAATTCTGCTTTTTTAGGGTAAAATAATCGCCAAAATGAACGCCAAGCAAAAGGAGTATGCACCCAGTATCCAGGAGCAGGACCAGTACCACGTGGATGCGGTCAATGCTCAGATGATGATCAGCAATGGGAATAATCGTGCTGCCGGCACGCTGCAGCAGCTGGAAGTGGGAAACAGCACGGTCGAAGTGCAGGGCAATGGCAGAGACTCATTTCTGAACATTGTAAAAAGCAACACGAATGTCATCGATAATGAAGATCAGGAACGGCCTGAAAACACCGGCAACCTTCACTTCTGTTCCCATTGCCACAACGGTTTCCGCACCCTTGGCGCCAAGAAGACACACGAACGTGCCTGCCTCCACAAGAGAAGCGAGGAGTCAATAGCGAATCGCCAGTGCAAGGAGTGCCACAAGATCCTCAGATCGGTGACCAATCTCAAGGCGCACATGAAAATCCATGCTGGCATTCAGCAATTCCGCTGCAAACGCTGCTATACCAAGTTTTTCGACGAGGGCAAATATTCGGCCCACATGGACCGGCACAAGCGCCAGGACGAACTGGTGGCCTGGGGGATCGCCCTGAGCGCCCAGCATGTTGACAATGAGTTGGTGGTCAAGGAGTTCAAGTGCACGTTTTGCAAACATAACTTTACGGCCGCCTTTGATGTTGGCCAGGAGAAGCGTCTTTATTCCTGCGATGCCTGCCACCAAAAGTACAGAAGTTTGGAGGTACAGCGTCAGCACCAGTCGCGCGAGTTAGCCTGCGATCGCTGTGGCCGCCAGTTTGTCTTACATGGCTATCTGCAGCGTCATCAGCTCACCTGCGATGGCACCCTCAAGCGCCCGAGCCAAAGGCGTTACAAACCACTTAAGGAGTAATAACTTGAAGCTAGGAGCATGGATGTCAATGAATGTGGAACCCAAAGAAACCATTGATTATTTAATTATATTTATTTAACCTCGATATTTAAGAAAAAAAATAAGAAACTGATGTAGAAAGCTATAAGTAAGAAGAAAAATGTAGGTCAAGGTTATGTATGTATTTGTAAACCTTTTTCCTGAATTTTGCCTTTTTTTTTGTTTTTTTTTTCTTTTATTTAAATATGTTCATAATAAAATTATAAACAATTATGGCCTGAAATATTTTTCATATTGGGAATAAAGCCTTTGTAGTTGCTTTAGAGGATTTTCACCTTTTCGGTAACTGGCCAGACTTATACCGATCTTAAAACGCTTAATGAGTTGATCAGGAAAACCAAGTCAAGGCATTCAACTATTTTCCTCTTTCTTTCTTTTTCTGCTTTTTAAATTCTTCAAAATTGGAACGCAGGAAACGCACAAATTTTATTATTTATTTTGATAGAGTTAAACAAAATATATTATGGGAAGTCCCCTTTAAAACGTTTACGACATTGGCGTGGCCAGACTGCTAGAAAATGAACAACTTTGTATTTTACACGTAGATAATGCACAATGGCTGTTGTGACGACATCTGGCGGATCACTATCAAGCAGTTCATCTCCGATTTTTTTTCTTATAAGAAAGCAGTTCAGTAACGGTAGTGCTGTAACTGCTTGGTCGAACTGCTTACTTTACACTGGGAAAATAAAATAAAAAACCATAAATAAAAACAATTTTTTAAACTGCTTTCTTACAATTATTATTACAATTATTGTTTTAAATAAATTTAAGTAACTTATTTAATCCCACGATAATTATTAGCATTTCCTTAAGCGTTCCATCTGAAAAAAATAATCGTTTGCCCACCAAAAATCAAAAGATTGTTTTCAATTTTTTTTTAAACAAATTCTTTATATTTGCTTGCGTTTTTAATTTTTTTTTTTTGTTTTTTCTTTTTGCTTTGTTTTTCTTTTATAAAACTTTGTTTTAAGTTGTTCTTTTGTTGGTTGTTTGTTGTTTTCTTGCGGTTCTTGTATATAAATAATAATACTTATGGCTAGTAATATATAGTAAACGTTTTTCGATTTTTCATCGGCTTCTTCATAATCCTTTGTGGCCAAAAACATAATTTTGTTAATTGATCTGGTTGTTCTTGTTGTTGTTGAAAAACTCGCCCAAACAGCTGTTTGTTGTTCGTCTTGACATTGTAGTTGTTGTTGTTGTTGGTGTATTGGTGTTGTGGAATCGAAAAACTGCAACAATTGCAACTAACAAAGCTAAAGTTACGCTAATATATAGATTTTTCCGTTTCATCGAGCTCACTTAAGCCTAGGAGTTCGCTGCTCTGCCTTTAAACTTACTTAGCTAACAATATTTACACTTATCAAAAATTTGCTAATAGTTTTTGCTTGCTCATTTGTCATAATCATTGTGTTCTTTCCTTTTTTTTTATTTTATAATTTTTGTTCTTTGTCGTTTTCTGTTTCTCACTTAGTTACAAAGTTTCTTTTTAATAAATTGCAATTAATTTGAGTGCCATCGGATTGCTTTTGCGGAGGAGCAGAGCTGTGGAGGAGGGGATGCCGTAGGACCAAGGATAAGGGTTACATGCACGTTCACAACCTGAGCATAATTAGCAATTACGATCGAGAATCCCCTCTCTCCAGGCACTCTCCTCCCTTTTCCTTTCAATACTGCTTGGAATTGCTAGTGGGCGCCAGCTGGCGACGCGACCAGCACGCCGCCGCTATCCGC
>VNJY01005665.1:0-33369 GCA_008042715.1 Drosophila bocki
ATATATATATATATATATATATATATATACATTTATATATATATATGAAGCACAGAGAATGGCAGCCACCGTGCACAGTGGGTCTGATAATCAGCTTTATGGGAACAATGGCGGTGTATATATGATTTTTGTGAAATTAATTTCACGCCAAGACCTGTGGCCCCGATAAGAGAAGCTTTATGCGGGGATTTACGCCCCACCCACACACACCCACACACCCATACACCCCATCTTATATATTGTATTATATTTTATATCTTGATCGGACGGCTGAACAGTTGCCAAAAAGGGAAAGGCCATATAGGGAGAGGGTGTGAGAATATTTCAAATTAACTCAAAGCCGATTGAAAAAATTATAAATAATACCCCCAAGGTTGGAAAAATTTGTTTAAAAATATTTGGAGAGTAAAGAAAATTTCAAAATAATAATTAGGAGGCGAGAGAAAATACCAAATAATATTAGGAGGCTTAAAAAATGTATTAGTAATACTTAGAAGCCAGAAATAAATAAGAAATAATTCCTATAATGATATCAAGGATGCTAAAAAAATATAAAAAAAATACAAGATTGGAAAATATTTAATATTTATTTATTTAAAAATACTAAGCAGCCTGAAAAAAAGTAAAAGTAAAAATTTAAAATAATGTCAGGGAGACAAAAAAAGTAATAATGATAAGAATAATGGCAAATTATACCTAAGAGGTCTAAAAAATAAACCTAGAAAGCTGATAAATTTAATAAAAAAAATTTTTTTTTAATTAATAAACATTCAGGAATGAATTTCAAAAAATATTATTGTAATTAAATTTAATATTGTTAAGTTATTTGATTTAAGTAAATAACCAAATTGAAAGCTATTAAATTTAAAATTAACTTAAAGCTAAATAATTTTTTCAAAATTAAAAGCTACTTATTTAATTTAAAATTAACTCAAAGCAAATTAATTTTTTCTTTAAATCTAAATTTTTACTAAATATCCAATGGACTTTGTTGGCTGATTTCATTTCCGGTTTCCTCTGTCTTTATTTTATTTTTCCCCGTTTTCCAGTTCCTCTCTCATTTGTCGCATTTGAACAATTTTCATTGCCCGCTTTTGGGCGGCGTCAAATAAATAGTTTCTTCCCCTTCCCCTTCTTGTTGTTTATGTAATTTATTAAATGCTTCTTTTATTTTTTTGGGGGACAACGACGACGGGCATTTTGTCAATGGCTGGGAATTTTTATATTGCCATCGAATTTTGGCCAAAAGTATTTCCACCAATATTGGCAAGAAGATAGAGTCGCAGCACGAGAGAGAGAGAGAGGCCGTCTCAGACAATTGTTTGCCGATATTTCTAAAGGGGGAAGGAAAGGTGGCAGGTGGGAAGGTGGGTCTGAGAATGATTTTCATTTTCAACAGCTGCCAGAACGGAAGCCCGGCATACTACTTTCTTCGTCTGTCGTCTTAGTCTGGTTGCTTTCTCCCCCCTTTCCCAGTCGCTGTCTCCATCTCCGTCTCAGTCTCAGTCTGCTTCCGGCTGCTTTCATGACCGTGAAAGTGTTGCCCTTGTTCCTTGGCCCAGGACCCTCTATGCTTGGCTAGCCATTGTTGCAATGCCAGATATATGTATGGTATATATATATATAAATATATATGTATATGGCGCAGCTATAGTCAGTTTAAAGTCGCGACTGTTTGCCCAACATAACGAGATCCTTTTGGAAGCCAAAATCAAACACACATGAGCCACCACCAAAGCAGGAAGAGTACTCAAAAAGCACAGAAAGAAATTAATAGGAAAATTAATAATATAAAGATTAATATTATAAAAATGAATATTATAAAAATTAATATTATTAATATTAATATTATTAAAAGTTTTTATTATAAAAAAAAATATACAAATTATTATTATTAAATATAAATACTATTAAAATTAATATTATAAAAATTAATTTTTTTAAAATTAATATTATTTAAATTAATATTTTAAAACTTAATATTAACAAAAATATTATACAAATTATTATTATTGAAAATAATATATTAAAAATTAATTTGATTAAAAATTAATATTATAAAAATGATTATTATACAAATTAATATTATAAAAGTTAAAATTATGAAAATTAATATTATAAAATTTAAAAAGCTCACTTAAAATTTTTTTTTTTATTGATATATACTAGGTAAATGTATCTTCAGTACACGCTCTCTAATTTAAATAAGAGAAAATCACCTTTAATTATCTCTTGCTATTTAAAATTAATTTTTTTTTTTAATTTTTTTTAAATATATATATTTTTTTTTGAGTGCCCGAGGGACTGGGAAAGTCAGCATCAACCCTCCTCGGGCTTGAATTTCCTCTGTGCGCCACTCAAAAATGCAGCCGGGCTACTCAGAAGTCAGACCTTGGGGTATTCTTTCCACTCCTGGGGGTGGCTGCACCCTGGCCAAGAGGAAAGCAAGAATTTGAGCCTTAAAAACATCAAGCTATTAGAGAGATATCCCTGCATGTTTCCTATTTTATTTTATTTTTATATGTGTCCTGGCAAATCTGTAAACAAATGAGTGAGTGGAATAGCTATAATATGCGAGGGGGAAAACTCGGAGGGCTAACTTAATAAGTATCGCATTAGAGCCTTAGGAATATTTTGGGGATGATAAAATGCGTTGTTCGAAATGGAGGATAGTCCGGTATCCATCTGAGAGGTTATTTGCGCATCCAATTTTGTTTGGATTTCCACTGCAAATCGTTGGAACTAAGCTAGGCTTTCTGGTATAACTATGATTTTATGGGTTTATATGTTATAAAGGAGATGTGATAAACAAAGCTGGGTTATTATTATAATTATAAGCTTAATTTTGGTGCTGACTAAGTCATGAAACTATATTTTTGTGAGAAAAAGGTATCTAAAAATTATGAAAGAAAATTTTATTATATAGAATACATGGAATTTGTGAAATATATGAATAAAAACGAGGGTTTTATAGGTTATTATCTTTTTTAAACAAATTACCTGACTGCTTAATTGTTGCTTTTATACATTAAATATTTTTTTCCACTGTATAAAATTAAATATTTAATATATCTTATTTTTAAAATTAAAGAAAAGACTAATTTCAAAAAATTTAATACTTTTTTGCACAATATAAATTTCAAAATATTATATTTTTTATTCTAAATAATATTTAAAATATATATTTCACCAAAGAAAACTATTTTAAATATTATTATAATTTTCTTGACTGTTTAATTGTTTGTTTTATAAATTAAATAAAATTTTTGGAATATATAACATTTAAAAATGTAATATATCTTATTCCAAATATTATTTAATTTTTTTTTTTTTTACTTAAAGATTTCAAAGATCTTTCAAAAATCACCTAAGGTCAAACCTCAGCTTCGCTTTGGCTTGAAACCATTTAACTTTGACCCCGCCGCGTGTCTCCTCTGGGGCTCTGTGCCCATTAGGAGGGTACTCTGTCCGGTAAATGACTATCATTGGGTGTCTTTCTACCCCAAAAAAAAGAAGGAACCCAAGCTGCATTTCGCCGGCATCAACTTCTCCTCCTTCTAAACACCGTCACTCCACAACTTTCAAATAGTTCTCGTTGGCAAGCAAAAAAAGGCGAAAAAGGGACCCAACCGCACCGCACCGTTGCTGCTGACGTAATAAGCAATACTTAAGACCTAATGCAGGGTATAAAATATGCGCAGCATTTGTACGCCCACCTCTCGCCGCACTCTGCCGCCAGGACACCAAGGGTTGGTGGTCCCTTTCGTCCTTTTGGGTCGCCCGCAGTGCTTGCTTGCCGCTGCTGTGATTTTTGATTTAAGCATAATTTCGCAACATTTTCGCCGGGTCCTCCTGCTGTGAGCTTTGAAAAATTTCAAACATTTCTTCAAGGGATTTGTGCAATTTTCCCTTTTTTTTATTCCCTCTCCAGTTGCTTCTGTTTGTCTGCTAACGTTTTTCCTTTTTTTTTTCCTGCTCTTCTGCTTGCTTCCCTTCTGTTTTTACTCGCATTTAAATGGTTGGCAAATAAACAGGCGAACATTTTGCATTTCCATTTCATTGCGTTTGGTCTTGAAGGAGACGTCTGGCTGTCTGTGGCAGCTTCTGGGTTTCATTTCCTGCTTCTGGTGATGCTGCTGCTGCTGCTGCTGCCTCCATGGCGTATGATTAATGCCTCAGAAGCCAAAGGGACAGCTGAAACTCGATCTCCACTTCAAACCCGTTTAATAAATGACATCAAAAATTAAAATTCGCTGCCGGCGCGTAAATCAAATTTACAAAAGCGAATATATATAGTCTTTCTAGAGTGTGCGATATGCATCTGGAAGGTGGTATCAACAAAAAAGGTGAGCCAGCAACCAGGCAACCTAATTTGACACTGAGGCAGAAATAACTCAATTAGTGCCACAGCGTGACCCTTTTTTTGCTGCTGCTCTCTCTCTCTCTCTCTCTCTCCAACAAGTTCCTCGTCTCTTCAAGGGTTTTAAAAAAGAAATCCGGATCCGTGGGTGTTGTTAGTGGTAACGAGCCAAGTGGAAAGTGTGGAAAGCGGCGCGGAAAAAGCCCTCGACTTTTTGTCCCAAAGCCAGAACACGCTCCGTTGGCTGTTGGTTTTCATCCCGCTAATGAAAGGGAGTATCTCGAACGTTTTTAAATTAAATGCGTCCGGCAGTGCAAATATTTGGATCAATGGAATGTTTTGACAGTATGGTTCAAGAGGGGACATTAAAAAAAAATGAATTAAAATATAAAATTAAAGAAGAAAGCTAAGGGGAAAGAGATATAGAAGATGATAGACTATGAGATACCCGGCAGTAAAAGCTAAGTTAATCTTTAATATTGATTTACAAAATTCCCCGAAAAACTGAAATAAATCCTTTTACATTTATTACCATCACCATTAGCCTCCTATCATCATTTGTGAAGCCTGAACCCTTAGCTCTGGCTCATTGAAATTCATGTGCGAGCATCGTTTATATTTTGATTAGCTTCCCCAGGGTATCGCCTCGGTCTACTCACTCTAGAGCTCCTATTTATGTTCGAATAATCTACATTTGCATAAGCAGTTTGCCTTGGCATCAATTCTGGCATCGCTTACACTTGGCAAACATCATCATCAACATTATCGTTGTGACAGAGGGTGACATATAGCAGGGGTACATCTGTATATACATATATATATTTTCATATATATCAAAACCAAAAAAGGACACCATCCCCCATGCGAGGCTGCACTTTTGATGCTGCTGGAAAGTATGCTATGCTCACTCCCACACACACACACACACACACACAGGGAGAGAGAGGGAACTTCAAAAGCCAGCCCTTGGCAATTTTCAATTAAAAACGCCTACAAACGCGCTACAGAATTTCTCTTCTGTTTTTATTTCCCTCTTTGTTTGCCGCCGTCGAACCCCAAGGCCTGCGGCTAAAAGCCAGCTCCAGCTTCTGCCTTTCCTGACTAGCCTTAAAGTTGTATAGCAGTTCTAGAAATTTCATCCCAACATGGAATTGCACTCTCTTGCTGGCGGAGATTACAGCAAAAATGGCCCAAGGCAGTGTGTCGAGTGTCGAGCAGGAGTAGGATACTAACAAACTGGGTTCTAAACTTGGTCAAGTGTAGGTGTTTTAAGCAAGAAGCAGCTCCTTAGGCGGTTTTTCTTTACAGGAAAAATCTTTAAAAATTTGTAAACCCAGATTTAAAATATAAGTAGCAGTTATGATCGTTTTATGAGACCACTTGATAACTATTGCTAATTTTCTTGGTATCTTACCTTCCATCTAAGCTAGAATCCGTTGGGAATTTTAAGTTAGAATCCGTTGGGAATTCTAAGTTAGAATCCGTTGGGAATCCTAAGCGTTGATACGAAGGCACAAGCAAATCTAGAAAATCGGCGGCAATAGTTCTTTTTCTCTTGTTTAATATTTATATTATACATATATATTTTGTAATATTTACATTATATATATTTTATTTTTTAATATTTATTTCCAGTCTCGCACATCCCTAGTGTCCAGCTCCGAGGGCGGCATCCTAGCCGAGGGCGAAACATCCAGCGAGGATGGCGAGGAAGAAGAACCCGTGGAGGCCGAGGATGAGGATGAGGGCGGTGGTGAGAGTAGCCGTGACGATTCCAGTGACAATTCACCGCCCTGCGATCTGGGACTGATGGAGCGCCTGCTGCTCACCCATCCGATGTGGTTCCTGCCAGGCATCCAGCGTTCCGGGGCCGTGCATTTGCTCCAAGGCAAAGAGGAGGGGGTGAGTGATAATTATTAATTTATTGATTTAGCTTAATGAGACAATTTGGTGAAATCAGCAAAAAACACATGAGACCGCCACAAAAATTTGCACAACAATGAAGGGGCGGAAAAAAAAAACACACACACACACACACACACATTTTCGCATTTACATAAACAAATTGCAATCAATTAACGAGCCATGTCCTGCTGGACATGTCCTGTGTGGCCGGGGAAGATTCATTAATATTACGACAGGGACAACAATGCCGAGCCCTTTTAATTGTAAATTGTATAAAGATAAACAAAGAAATGTAGCCAGGACATTGGGACTAGAATCAGGATTCTGGTGATGCTGCTGCTCCTGCTGCTGCTGCGTTTGCAAATTCATTGAAATTTATCTGACTCCGAGCAGCGGCGAATGTGCAGACAATGGGTGGCCATTCCAGGATGAGGATGGGGATGAGTATGAGGAGAGCGCCATATCTAGCATGAGAAACGAGCGGCCATTCACAAAGGGCGACAAGAGACAAAAGGCAAGCACCAGTAATGGTCAGCAGGCAGTCAGAGAAGAGATTGAAAAAAGCTGGGGAAAAAGGAGAAGGAGGAGGAGCTGGAAGAGAAGCAGAAGCAGCAGCAGGAAGAGAAGCAGGAGCAGAAGCAAAAGCAGGAGTAGAAGCAGAAGCAGGACTACGACCAGTAGCAATATCTCTTGGAGTCTGCACTGTAACAACACCTAGAATATTCCTCTCTAATTGCAAAATAGAAAACTTTAGGATATAATTTTGTTTCCCCACTTTCTCTCAGTGCTTCTGGAAGTCCTATTCATACTGGGCTAACCATTTTCCTATTCAAAGCTCTTTGCATAGACAATTGAAATTACCGGGGCCAGTGCCTGGCTGGAACCTGGCTTGTTGATAGGACAGGTAAAGCCTGAATGGAACTGGTAGAAAAGGATATTCTCTCTCCTCGTGCATCGAGTGGAATGTCCAACAAATTGTACAGATTCAATAAGGCAAAGACAGCAATTATCACGTGGGGGAAAACTCATTAAGGGACCCGGTGATTTCCCTATATATTTTTTTTCCTTTGGATTTTAAAATTCCACCAGCTTTTGTTTTAATATTAGTTGAAGGCAAAAACCCTTGAAAATGGATATTTTTTCATTTACCAAGTTTTTGTTGAACTTTGCGGCAATGTTTAACTGCCAAGTATAAGTTTAAACAAAGCGAATAAAAGTATGGAAAAAATTGGATTAAAAGTTGTTAGAGAAATGTGGAAATAGAGAAAGCTGAAGTAATATCTATGTGGCTACCTCAAGGCATATCAACAGTAAGGGTGTTAGAAATTATTAAATTAAAATTAAATTAAATATTATAGATATTTTTTTAAATTATAAATATTTGTTTTTTATACATATTTTAATATCGATATTTTTTATAGATATTTTATAGATTTTTTTTATAGATATATTTTTTTAGGTATTTTTTTTATATTTATTATATTTTTTTTTTACATCTTTCTAAAGGTTTTTTTTTATAGATATTTTAATATCGATCTTTTACACAGACAGAAATAGTGCCTAAATTTTGCTTAAACTATTTACGATAAAAATAAAAAGGTTATCCCAAAATGGAGTTTTGGTTACAAAAAAAATTTTAATAATATTTGTGTGATATTTTTTTATCGATCATATCGTTATTTTAATATAAAAATCGATATTTTTCAGTAATAATAATAATTTTTCAGTAATAATAATAATTTTTCAGTAATAATAATAATTTTTCAATAATTATAATATTTTATGGTTAATGGGATTTTTTTTAAATATGTAATATTTTAATTATTAAACTTAATAAATTTTTTATTTTCAATATGATATTAAGCGTGATATATGTATATATGTGTAGATATATAATATCAGAATTATCATATCTTTATGCAACCATAATCCCTTTATAAATAAAAGGTATATTTAAAGAGGATCCATTTAGAGACATGACCAGGAAAATGGGAAATGGCACGCACACTCCTTATTTGAATGGAAATCTCTTTTCTCGTTGATTCTTTACTTTTCTTTTTAGTATTATTTTTTTCTGCTGCTGCTCTGCCAGCTTTGCAATTTTCAATTGTCGAACGCGTCGTAACAATGGCTCATTGATTGCAACGGGCCGACTTCCGACTGCAACCCTAATGCTCCTCCTCTTGGATTTACCTCACTTAAGCTACTCTGCACTGGCAGAAAAAAGTATAAAAAAATCTTAAATTTTTTGGGGACATATAAAAGGGTTTAGTTATAGGATCTTTAAAATATAGAGATTTTTTTTTTTAATATTTTAGGCAATATTTTTAAACTGAAAAAAGCGATAATTAACTTATTTGCTATTGCTTTTTTGAGTTTAAGAAATTAAAAAGAGGATATTTATAGGATCTCTAAAATATAGAGATTTTTTGTAAAGATTTTAGGCAAAACTTTAAAAAATCAATGATTTCTCTGGAAAATAGATTAACTTAAAATCTATTATATATTATATATTTTATATATTATATAAATTAACTTAAAATCTTCTATATATATTATTTAATAATTTTCTCTACCAGAAATTACATTATTTTCCTAGCAGTGCATTCAAAAATTTGTATGTGGGAGGCGCAACTTTTTCGCCAACTTTTGCATTTTGCCGGCTGCTCTTTTCCAGTGCGTCTCGTTGTCTGCTGGCTGTCCTTTTTCCCCCTTACACTCCTTGGCAGGATCCTATCCACCATTCATTGCTAATTGCATGCGTCAACAAAAGAAGCTGGGGGGAGCAGGCTCAATTATACGGCAAAACGCTTCGTAAAGGCTCCTTAAATCCCCCATTAGAATGCAGGACACTTGCTCTCACACCCTCTAGTTTATGCGTTTAATATATATATATCAATATATATATATGGGAAAAAAGAGAGGGAAAAGCAAAGCATTTAATTGAAATTGAAGTAGTCCTGCACTCGTTTTGTGTGTAAATGTTTGTAATTAAAAATCAATCAATACTCTTGCCAACGGACCGCCTTTTGTGGCGTCACATGTGGCGATCCATTTGCCTGCCTGGTATTTTAATTACTCGCTGGGTTTTCCCCCCATTGAAGCTTAACAGATTTTTCCCTAGCCTTGTTTGCACGGCTTTCTGTTGATTTTTTTCTGCATATTCCGGTATCCTGGCATCCGATTTCGATTCTGATTTTTCCCCCATCAATCATAAATTAAAGGAGGAGCAGGAGTTCCTGTTGGTCACATGTGCGTATGTCTCGCATTTCCATTCACCACCCACCGATTTATGTACGTATTTTTTGCCATCCTGTGTATTTGTTATGCCGACCACAGAATGTAATTAGCAGCAAATGTCGATGGTTGATGGACCAAACGATGACCTGACCACCGGGCCAACAGCTGGCCCAGCAGTGGATATAGAGGTTGAGGTATACAGGATATGGTGGTGATTGTAGGAGTATGAAACGATTCGAAGGAGTCGCAACATCATTAGCGTTCGACACCTGTCCAGTGAGCGATGGCTGTTTAATGGTTGTTTAGACGAGAAGCTTGAATATTTTTCAGACTGAAAGCAATTTAATTCATTAAGGGAGTATTATATCCTTGAAGAACTAGGAAGAATTTGGGGTATTTTTTAAATTATAAATATAGTTATGTGAAAAAAATCTAAGTTTTATAAGAAATAAGTTGCTAAAAGAAAGTAGTAAAAGGAAAAAGCTAAATAAATTGCCAAATAAGGCTATAAATCAAAGAATATAAGACATATTTATGCTTTCTCAATTTATTTGTAGAATTTTATACATTTAAATATCCCTCAAAGGGAAAATCAATTGCCTTTGTCTTGATAAAAACTGAATATGCCATATTTTTTTTCGAACAAAAACTAATCTTCCCTCGAAATGACAGCTGAAATCTCTCTTTTGGCAATCTTAATTCTGACTTTTCGGCATTAATAATTCCTTGTGCATTCATTGCACTCTCGTTTCATTTATTCTTTTCGCATTTTTTCGCACGCGAAATGAGTTTGATTGGGGGAATCACACACGCACATCCTTTGATCCTTTGGCTCCCCAAATCCTTTGTTTGTTTCGCTCAACTATTTTTTCGGACGCCAACGTTTGATTTATGAATGCATGACCAGAGCCAGGCCAAAATGAACTTGTTAAGCTGCAGCTAAGGCCAATCCGCATTGACATGCTTAAATGGCCAAAAACGGAACAAACAGTTAAATTGAATTGATTTTTTTTTTATATATTTTTTATTTTGTGTTTTCCGGCTGCGGCTTTTCGTATTTCTCTTCTGTTGCAGCTGCTGTTTGGCATGTGTTTCAATGTCACCCTTTTTATCTATTTATTTCTCGTGTTCCTTCATGGCAAAAAGTCAGACGATGTTAAAAAACGGAAATAAAATACAAAAAACCATACTCTGAAAAACACACGAGACCGTGGAGAAGAGTGGCGCACATAGGCGCAGACAGTTTTTATTTATCACCCAAGCTCCAAGAACTCCAGGAGACTGGGATCCTTTTGGTGGCTTGGATCGGGTGGCAAATGGCCATCAACAGCAGGCACAGGACAGAGGAGTCAGTCAGTCAGTTAGCCAGCTGATGAGGCAAACGATAAGGGAAAGCAGACAGTTGCAGGATGGGTTGGCTCTGGTCCAGCCCACGCCAAGCTCCGTGTCCTGTTCAATTCGATTTTCCCCCCCTTTCCCACCATTGATGATGGGAGTGTGTGTCCGAAAATGATATTAGCAACCGCACATGGCAAGCGGGGAGGGAGGATAAGATAGGGGAAAACAGGAGTACAGGATGTGGTATTTATTGATGTGTTTATACGGCCTTAAATTCACTTTAAAGGGTCACTAACTTTAATTACTATAAATTGAGAAAGGCAGAAAATATTGATATTATTACTATATACAAAATTGACAAATTAATATCGATATTGTATCAATAATTGACTTGAAAATTGATATATGTATACGGGGATATTTTAGAAATATGAAATAAATCGATTTTTTAGATTTATGCAAGAAATCGATTTCTTAGATATTTGCAATAAATCGTTTTTTTTTTAGATTTATGCAATAAATCGATTTTTTAGATTTATGCAATATATTGATATATGAGGAATAAATATATATTTTAGATATGAGTAATAAATAGATATTTAAAAAAAGGCTGATAAAGCGTTCTGATATCGATATCGATATATCAATGTTTTAGATATAAAAAAAAAATCGGAATAAGAAATATTTTAAATATACGCGATTAATAAATATTTAAAATGTGATATACATAGATATTTTAGATCTGTGTCATAAATCAATATTTATAATCGATAAATCGATGTTTTAGATATAAGATAAAATCGATATCTTTAATTTGATGTTCTTTTTGATATATTAGTCAAATTTTAGTTTATTAACAAGTTATTTGTTAGTTATTTTTCCGATAGTATCGATAATATAACATTATAAGCGATATTTATCTGTATTTTCAGTATAAAATTGATTTTACATGCTTATATCGATATACCCTAAAGACCTTTCTCCTTGAAATACTTTCTTATTTAACAAATCACCCTACAATTTCGTTACAATTACCATAAAACACCCAAAACTCCCATAAAATAACTGAAACAAGTGCAATATCTCTCTCATAAATAACTGTCTCATTTAATTAAAAGTTTCCTCTTAATGTCAGCTCAGATTTAAATCAATAATTTCCGCAAACATATTTAAATAAATTGAAAAGTTAACTATGCAGTTATTTAAGCTGTCACATTTATTAGCCCTCACCCCATCTCTCTCTCTCTCTCTTAGTGAGTGTATATATTTTGCAGCAACTGTCACAAAAATGTCGAGTACACTTGTTTAACGCAAATGTTTATGCCATAAGCGAGGGCGACCCTTCACCGCCTGCCAAAGTGAAAACTTTTCTGACAGCTTCTACCCCAAACCCCTCTCCTCCGCCTCTCATTGTGCTGTGTCACACATGGCGTATGCGTTATTTTTGAAGGGCACAGACATAATGGCAGCAAGTGCTTCTGGCTGCATTTTCGGCGGCAACGATGGCAACACATTGTGCTAATGAATTATTAACAAAAATTATAATTGAAAGCCGTTTGGCAAATGAGTTTGATGCACTTTGGCAGCAGCAGCAGCAGGGCAGAGGTCAGCCGGAATGAACTCTATAGTGGGGTGCATTCAGGGGAAAGCGGAAATGGAAAGGGAAAGTGAAAAAGTGGGAAAAATGTGAGAAATAGGTAGACGAATGGCGGCTCAACGGAAATAAAGGGAAATCGGCTTAAGGGAAGCAGTGCCGGCGACTCTTGAACTGTAAAGTGAAAGCCGCTTACAGAGGCCATTGGCAGGTGGGTGGGTGTGTGTGTGTGTGTGTGAGTGAGAGGGTGTGTCTGAGGGGGAAAGGGAAGGTAAAGACTGGCAACGCATAAATAAGGCGGCAGAAAATGGCAGCCACCTTAAGTATGGGCACCCTCAGCACTGTCCTTGTCCCTGGAAAATTCAATTTTCTATGCAAATAAGGCAGCTTGACCAAAGAACGAATCTTGGTATGTATTTGTATTTATTATTGGAATATATCAAAAGACTTTAAATAATCGAAACAGGGTTTTAAATCAATTAAAACTATATTTAAGGAGAGTTTTTTATAAATTACTTGGAGAATTCCTTAGCTAACCATCAAAGAAAGCTTTAAAATAATCAAAAATATATAGAAAAGGAAAAAAATATGTGAAATATAAATCACATTTTTAAGTAAAAATAATTTCTATGCTAAAATAATCTATTCTTGAGTGTAAAAGGTGTTTGTCTATAAAAAAAAAAAGAATCTTAAATAATATTCCACAAAAGACAATCGTAGCACTGAATGTCAAACAAAATGCAAATGTAACTGGAAAACCCAAAAAAAAATGTAAATAAAAAAGAAAAGGAAATAGAAAATCTAGAAAAGGAAAGCCTCGACTTTCCCTAGCTCTCTCTATTATCCTGTCAGGACGCATCCCGCGGCGTGGCTATGGTTTCACTTTGCATTTCCCTGCTCTCTCTGGCTGCTGCTGCTGCGTTTGGGTCTCGCATTACCAATTTGAATAAAATATGAGATTTTTATTATATGGCAATGAACCCAAGACACCCAAGACAACCAAGACACTTACCACCCCAAGGACTCCTAATGACCAGCGAATAGCTGGATAATGGCAGGTCCAGTTTGGTGGTGTCCCTGCCAGGGCATAATTTTGGTTATTTTATGTACAGTTCAGTTTCTTTTCTAAAAAAAACACACACACACACAAAAACCGCCGACACTCATTAGGCTTAGGGAAATTCTCCAACCCCCCGCAAAAAGAGGGAGGAATTTGCAAAGGTCATGCTGTGTAGGGTGTCCCTCATTATACCATTACGTAGTACGTTTGTATTACGGCTTCGATTACATTTCCCAGCAGACAAAAGCGGGTGGATCCAAAAAATGTCCACTAAAGATATTGAATAGGGTCAGATAATGGGACTTTTCGCTTTAGTTTCGCTGAATGCTGAAAAGCGGATGCGCAAACGATGAAATAGCGGACGAGTATCGCAAATACCCTCTAATGATGTCCCAAAAGTTTTGCCATCGAAAACTTGTTGAGGTTCCAAAAACGATAACAATTGCTGGCACAAAACGGACGTTTTGTCCGACTTAAAACCAGCAAAACTATCGTTTTTAATATCAGTTTTGTAGATTTGTTGACTCTGTATATATTATGGCTTTGTGACATCTAAATCTAAATCTATTATTATTTTAACAATTTTTATATACTGTTCTTGTCGTAATGTTATTTTAATTGTGTTTTAGTATATTCCAATATCATTAGCCAAGTTTTTGTTTGCTGGGTTGGCAGCTTGAGGAAATTTTCAGGCGGCCCTGAAAAGTAGGCAACCTTTTTTTGCTATATTTACTCAATGTCAAGTATACGCCGCGTGTGCAATAATAGTCATTAGGAAATTACAAAGCAAGTTAAGGAAATGACTAAAGAACATGAAGAGGTCTTTGAATTCTTAAATTCTTTATGGAAAATATATTTTATATTATATTTAAATATTATTTTTAATATTAAATAGTGATATTTTTTCAAGAGAAGTCATTAGAAAATTACAAAGCGATTAGGAAATTACTAAAGAACTTGGAGAGGTCTTACATTGTTATATAAAATAGGTGTTTAGTTGCTAGAAAATAGTTAAACCGGGATATTTACAAGAAAAAGCTCTCTGCAGAACTTGAAGGACTCCCCCTAAGACAGCTTATCCTTTTTCCCTAAAGGCCTTTCAATTTAATTGAATAGAGTAGCAGTCAGAGTGCAGGCTAATCTGCCACTCAAGCAATTGCACATTGCACATTCCGCCCAAGGTACTTGCATTCCTCTAGCCCCCAAAAGCCTAGACAGCTGCCACAGGATGGCAGGGATCTCTCTTCCTTACTCTCCTGCTTCCTCCTTGTGCGTTGCCCATGACCATTAAGCAGTCAAGATTTGTTGTCAAGCATTTTGATGGCGTCATGATTGATAGACAGCAGCAGCACAGCGGGTACACAGAGAGTGAGAGAGAAGGTCAGGATCCTGTGGCTCCTGCAAATGTTGTCTAACATTTGAGGCATGATTTGATGATTATAGACTAGACTTGGCGCTTGAGCGGATCCAGCCAAGCGACGACGAGTCTATTTGCGGGCCAAAACTTGATTACGACCAAAAAGCAGACATCCTGTCAAAAGGCACTGAAAGAAATTTACAAGTTTTAAAGCTTTAAGATTCGAATTTCCTCAATTTACGAAACAAGTGAAAAAGTTAGCTAAGGATATAAATAAATAAATTATTTATAGTATAGTTTGATTTTTGTATTACTTTCTCTACATTTTTTATTGCTGTGCTATTTGCTGCACTTTCATTTCGTTGACCGAAAACCACAGACTGGCAGCAGCTGCGACACGTTTGCCGCAAAAAGGACCAAAAAGGGGTGACTGAAGATGGCGATTGAGCCAAAATCAGTAGCAGTTGTCGAGGAGATGGGTAGAGGAGCACTGCGGACATTTCGCACAGAGAAATGCAGCCCCGAAGGCACGCGGCGAGAAATGGAAACCGGAAATGTTGTTACCTTCCCTTCCAAAAGAAGGGGTGACAATGGTTGGAGAAGGTGGAGGATACTGATGATTTCGGAATCGAAATGTACAGAAATCTGGGGGGAAAGGGTCTGCCCGGAAATGGGTGCAAATGCGACGAATCGGTGCTAGAGTGTTGTGCGTGTGTGTTCTCTGTCTGATTTGCAACGCCGCAGGGAATCGAAAAGGAGCTGGAGGTAAAGAGAGATATGGTATCTCCTCCTGGCGGTGCGTACATTCGTGGCCATGTGCTGGCCATTGCACAATAATTTACATGCAATTAAATGCAAAATAAATGCAAAGAGATAAATGATTACCGGAGGGCGGTTGAGGGGTGAGAAATAAAGGGAAAGTGAAATCGAGAAGAGCAGATAAGGATGTGTTTGCTGAGGTGGAGAAAAAGTGCATTAAAACAGAAGGAAAGAGGTGGAAATTGTATTTCTTTAAAGGAATATATGCTTAGAGTTTTTTTATTTAGAGGAATTTACTAACTAAATAATTTCTTTAAAAAACTAAAATAATTAAATAACTAGAAAAAAACTCAGAGAAAGAAATATGTATAAATTTTACTTTTAAAATGAATATTTGCTTAGGTTTTCGTAGTTTTTTAAGCTAAATAAATTCTTAAAAAGTAAAATAAACATATAAAAAATAAAAAAAAAATTAATAACTAGAAAAATAAAAAACACTAAAAAAATCTAAAGAAGTTGTACTTAAAAAAAATATATTTGCCTATGTTTTAAAATTTAAATTAAATGCTTAAAAATTAAAATAACATTATAAAAATTTAAAAAAAAATAACAAGAAAACCTTCTTTTCAATCTTAATTAATAAAAAGTATACTTAAAATTTAATGAAATCTACAATTTTATTATTAACTTGCTGAAATTAGCTTCCCATTTAAATTTTAATTATATAAAATTTAATATAAAACCAAAAATTCATTTAAAAAACAATTTCATATGCTCTCCCCTCTGAAAGAAAAAAAAAACATAATTTAATGACCATTTTACCAGTTGTGTCTGTCAGAAGCCATAAAAACGTTTAAATTTACGATATTATCTGGACAGAATGCGTGTGTAATTGAAAATGTTTGGCAAAAGGCAAGCAACGGAAATTAAACCGTTGACTGTCGAATGTCCTGGCCCTGTTCGTCCCTTGCGGTTTGGGCAGAACAAATCGAAATGCAAACCGCATTCATCAGTCTGGTGTGGAAATGAATGGAAAAGTGCAAGTGAAATGCAAGTGTCCACAACAAATCTACCATCTGCACTGCTTTCTCTCTTTCTCACTCTCTTCTTCCATTATTTTTCATAGAAATCTGTGAATCCTGAAAGCCAAAAGGATGTGAGTGTTACTGAAGGGGGGAGAAATATATATTTAGAGAAATCATAAATGATTAAAAATCTTTTAAACATTTGTTTTTAACATATTTTGATCTAAAAAATTCAAGTTTTCTTTGCTGATTTTAAATTATTGTTGAAACGTAATTTAAAGCATACTTTTAGGCTGCTAGACAAGTGATTTTAAAGCGTTTGAGGTAGCTTACATGATTTAGGCATGCTAGAAAGTCTTCTATAATAGGAAATTACATAAAAAATTATTAAATAATTTTTGAAATAAAAAAATACACATAAAATAAAGCATTATACTTAATTTTAAGGCCACATTTTCAAAAGATTTCTTATAGATTTTAATTCTTTAACAATTTTTATTAGTTATCTTCTTGCATTTTTTCCCTTTAAACGATTTTTTGTGGAATCTTGTTAAATTTTTTATTTTTAAATAATTTATTGCAGAAATCTTTTTAAATTCTTTAATTTTTAACATTTTTTTTAGAAATATTTTTTAAATTATTTGTTTTTAAATTAATTTTTTAAGAAATCTTAAATTCTTAATCTTTTAATAATTTATTTTAAAAATCTTCTCGAGAAGCCTTGCTTTTCCAGAATTTTCTAAAAGTTTTTGAGTCAATGAACTGCTTTAGAGTGACGAAATGCATTTCTAGGCCTTCCTCATTTCGCCAGACGAATGCCTAAAAGCCTGCAAATGGCCATATGGCTATGGCTATATGTAAATGGGACTGCAAGTGTGGCTAGAGCAGTGGAAGTGGAAATGGAAATGGAAGTGGAAATGGTAGTGGAAATGGAAATGGAAATGGCTGACGAAGAGCCATTGTGGCAGGTAGTAGGTTGGTGGATGTGTTCCGAAAAAGGTGGCATACCTCCTTCCTACTTACCGGCACATCCACCTGTCGTCGTCTGGCTTTTGCCTCTCAGAATATAATATATAAAATATAATAGAGACTATGTGTGTGTTTGTATGCATTAGAAAATTAAACTTTATGCAGACGCATATATATATCAATATATAACTGATCTGTCGTTACGCCTTTTTATTGTTCGCCAACCGAATGAAATTTGTCAATTCGAGCCAATAAAATGCAGGCACTCAGCCTGAGACAGGACACACATTCACACAAGGCAAGGCAAGGGAGTACAGTGCGTAGCATGGCTATAATAATAAAATTTATAAGGTGTTTTTTGAACTATTTAGAATAGTGAATTTGATAATATTTTTTTTTAGTATTTATATATTTTATAAAGTACTTATAAAAGTTGTTATATATTTTTATATTCCCCAAAAGTCTTACAATTATGACAAATCTTCCTTCAAATGACAGACCTTTGTGCATTATCCTTGCCTTTGCCTTGGCCGTCTCTGATTTTTATTGAGTTTTCCCTGGCTATATCCCATTTTCGGTTGGCTTTCAGCTTGTTAAGGCATTTTTACGCTCAATTTTTGTCTGCTGAAAGAGGAAGTTACCAGTGCCGTTTCCCCCTTTTTATTTTTGGCCTTGTATAAATTGCATTTTCTTGATGGTCAAGCACCGCCCTTTGTGACCGCATTATTAAATCAGGATAAAATGTTTGTGAGAGTCTCTCTTTCTACTTTTGTGCTTTAAAAAAAATAATAATAAATGAAATAAACCTTAAACCCACCCGATTTTGAGTGGGTTTCTCCCTTAACATCTTTGCCACCGAACTGCTTATTGAAAAATTGTGCGCAACTCGCACAGAAATCATAAACAACGCCGCGGGATACTGCACACTCTTCCAACCATTTTGGCATTTATTGAAATCTGAAGGAGAAAAAGAATTATATAAACCATATAGAGCCGAGAGTGGGTGTTGTCCTGGTATATAATTGCATGCTCTCTGGGGTTGAAATTGAAAGGCAAACACAACGGAATCCTTCAGGAAAGCCAAAAATACTTGAAGAACTTTACATAAATTGATTCGGGGGGGTTAAAGCTTTTATGAATGGAAATTATAATGAAATTTTGCAGTTTAAGGATTCCTTATATTAATATTTATAAGAATTATTTTTCTGAAAATTATTTTAAATGCATTTCCCTCTTTCTGCGACGCTCATTATGAAAAGTTTTCACTGGCGATTAGCAAGCCGGCCACACTTGACCAGGTCTGCGTCTGAAGATGCTAGCAGAGCAACGCCTCCTTGGATCCTTGCTTCTTGTTCCTTGCTCCTTGTTCCTTCTCGCGATTTGTCGCAGCGTCTGCAAAGTTTTTGCCGACAACAAGAAGTGGAAAGCCAGGAGAAAATAATAAGAAAAAGGAGCAGGAGCAGGAGGATAAGCAGGAGCAGGAGCAAGAGCAAAAGCTATTGTAAAGAAAACAGAAGACTGGGTAAAATAGGGACGATTTATCATCCATAAGTGGGAATTTATGGGCGAATTGTGAACGCAACATTTAACGCGCAGTCAAAGGAAAAAGACTCACTTAAGGATTTTTACACGAAAGGCTCTCAGGCCACAGAAAGATAACAACTTCTTTGCATTGAAAAATATATATAAAAATTAAATATATATAAGAACAAAGGTTAAAGAGGGATATAGTTCCTTTATAAAATAATATATATAATAAATAACACCTTTTAATTTCCAATTATTTATTGTTTTACTTGCAGACCTTCATAGTTCGCGGTTCCAGCCAGCCCAACACCATGGCCGTTTCGGTGCGTTTGCCCCAGGACACGGGCCCCTACATCGAACACTATCTCATCCAGTCGCACGACAATGTCCTCAGCTTGGAGAGCTCCCGTTTCACCTTTGGCTCGATACCCTCGCTGATTGCCCACTATGCCCAGTGCTGCGATGAGCTGCCCGTGCAGCTGATGCTGCCGAGAGTCCTCCGAGAGGCCAACAATCGGAAGAAACTCTCCTCGCTGGCTTTGCTGGGTCAGGAGTTTTGGAGCTATGCCAGTAGTCCAGCTCTTTTGGGTCCACCTACGCCCACGGTGGCGCCTTTGTTGCGGGATCAGCACTTGCTGGACGCCAAGTCACCACTCTCATTGACAGAGACCAGTGGTCTGGGCACGGCCACATTCTTTAGTGATGCTTTGTCCAAGCCACCGCCCACGGGTAGTGCACCTCCGTTGCCTGGTAGTGGAGGAACCAACAGCCTCTTTAGTCCCACGGGCAGTGGCCAACTGTTGGGCTTCTTCAGCCAGGCGGGCACACCCTCGGACACCACCAACTCCAGCTTGAGTTCGTTTACCACCAGTGGTGGGCAGCATTTGCAGCTGTTGAGTCCCAATTCGGTGGATTCGGTTATCTTGACCATGTCGCCGGTGGATAATCCAGGACAGCATTATTTGCCAGGATCTGGTTCGGGTTCAGGCTCCCTAGGACCGCCGCCGCCGGTAAGTGACCAGCAGCAGCAGCAGCAGCAGCAGTTGAGTACCTTCAAGGTGGTCCAGGCTTTGCCAGAAGTGGAGCAAGTGCGTCCCCAGCGACCCAAGCCGCCAAATACTTTGAATCTCAAGCCGCCGGCACCGCCAATGCGCTGGTCCAAGCCACATTCCCCAGATCAGAATGGTAATGGCAACTTTACGGTCACCACCACCGTGACCTTTTCCATGGAGAATGGTGTGGGTGGAGGAACACCCATTGCAGGAGGAGTAGGACAACAAACAGGTGGCAAATTTGTGGAGGTGACCACGCCGGCGTCTAGCAATCCCTTTAATGCTTTGCTCAATGGCCAGGCCACCACTTTCCAGACCTTTGCCAAACGTTTATCGCCGGAAGGTGAATGCAAGGACACATTGTCCTCGCAGGGATCCTCCTCCAATGACAGTCGCTGGCCAACACAGCGTAAATTACTCGCCGCCTCACCGCTCACGCCCAGCGGTAGTGGCAGTGGCAGTAAATCTCGCAAATCCCGAGCTGGCAAGGAGTCACAGCACTACAAGGAATCGGATATCCTGGAGAGTCCACCTTTGCAGTACTGTGCCAGTGCATTGAGCGACAAGATCAGTGACTATGAGGATGTATGGTCGCATGATCCCAGCGACAGGGCCAGCCTATTGACCAGCTTTCGGCCAGCTTTGGACTCGGTGGGGGGCGGCGTCATCAATCGCAGGCCGGATCTGCTGGCAGAGACACGTAAGTCTGCTCAAGGAGAAACCTTACAAAAGGAGCTCCTTCTTACCTTCTTTTCACACACAGCAACCACACCCACACCAGCCTCACATTTGTCACCCTGCGAGGAGGAAGCTGCCGTTGCTACAGCCATCATACCCCCGCCACAGCCGCCTCATGAGAGCTCCAGCCAACTCCTGCAATTCTCGGGCGATGCCCAGCCCCGCTCTCGTGCTGGCCTGCTGCTGCTCAACCAATCCCCTACAGCCGCTGCTGCTGTGGAAGATGATGGTGGTGATACCACACCCACAGCCGAAGGCGGCAGCGGTTCACGCAGCAAACAAGGCAGCCCCTTTTATGCTGAACCAGCGGATGCACTGCGTCAGGCAGGCCTAACCAGTGCAGCCACTGCTATTTTAAGGCGTCAGCATCGCAGTCAGGTTTTGCATGCCAGCCAGCGACATTCAGAGCCACTGAAAGGTGGCTTTGTAAACACAGGGAATGGCAACCTAATGCAGCCCAGCGATTTGGAGAAGCTTACCAGCAGTCTGGATGAGCTCAAGCCCAAGCCAAAGGCTAACCAGGAGCAACAACAGCAACAACAACAGCAGCCCACCAAGCGTGCCAGAAATCGCATTGATCACTGGCAACTGGACAGCAGCTGGGAATTTATGGGCAAGCAGCAGCAGCAGCAGGACACTGTGACTGCTTGTGACTATGATGCGGCGGCCATTGACTGGCAGGAGAAGGAGAACTCCCTGGGCAGGGATAGTCGAGATCAAGGCAAAAAGCGTACGCTTACCATACATCAGATTATAGCCAAGCGATTGCCTGATCTCAATCTGCCAGAGCTTGTGCGCTGCTCGACGCCTCTTCAAGCGCCTGCTGCTCCATTGCAGCCGCTGGAGAATGGCAGCCAGAAGTCATTCCAAAGCCAAAATGGCTGTCGACTCTCCTCCTATGACAATGTCTTTTGCCAGAACTCGTTTAGCGGCGGCATCGATTCGGCCCAATCGGATGATGGAACCATTTTCTCAGAGCCCTGGGATTCATCTCAGTGGGACTCTTTTCTGCCACATGATGGTACGGGTTGTACGCCTTTTATAACTCTTAACCTTGGCTTATACTTTGTATAACTCTTTGCAGATGCCACCATCAACTCGGACACTATTCATTTATCGAAATGCCGACCCGCTCTCTCGGAGGATGACACCATTGTGGAGGAACTGCAAAGCACCAAAGATGGCAGTAGCAGCAACCAGGACACGCTCAAGGCCAATAGGAATGCAGGCGGTGGTGGTGGTGCTGGACACCATCACAATCTCAATCACAATAACAAGGCCAGCAACAGTAGGCCCAAAGTGGCCACCATACTGAGGAATCCCAGCATGCGGGATCGTGAAGTTTTATGTGAGTACTTTTACATTCTATATTGTTTATATTGTTTATTATCCCTTAAGGATAACATAGCTTCAGAGCTTGCAAATAACTGTCAAACGTTTCTCGTTGTCTGCAAATAAGTGTCTCTCTCTCTCTCTGAATCTTCACGAAAAGACTCTGAGAGCAACCGTTTCATGGGTTCTTGAATGAGCCCGTTTTTTTCTGTTCTGTTTTGTTTCGGTTGTTCCAAGACCGCTTTGTTGTGTTCAGTAAAGAAAAAAGTCTTTTGCATATGTATTGGTATACATTCACAAGCGTTCGTTTGCAGACGAAATATATTAACGAAAATAAATGTAAAGACCGTTTTGCGCTGAGTTTTTGCGGTCAATCGGTCTTTTGCTGACTCTCTTTGTGCGAGCATTTCTCGTTCCGCTCATTGAAGGACCGTAAAAAAAAGAGCTCAACGCAAAGCGCTCAACAGAAAACAGAAATAAAGACAGCAAAACTCTCTTGCTCAGAGCGAGTGCGAAAGAGTATGAACTTTTTCGATTAAGCTCGCAACGAGAGCACAAGAAAAAAACACGATTGACAGTTATTTGCAAGCTATGCCTAGCTTTAAGCTTCTCTTAGAAAGGTAAGATATACCTTTAGGAAAGAATTACTCTCCCTAAACCTGTTACCTCCTCTTCATTTACCCTTTGAAATGGAAGCAATCTCTGCCTGCACCTGCTTAGCAGCACATGGCCTTTGAGACAATTGTCTCGTGTGCGTGAGAAGTGGAGTAATGATGATGATGATGGGGATCACGCTCAATTGCAATCAGTTGTTATTGTTGCATCATCATCATGGCCACCAATGGTTGGTTGACGAGTTGACAAAACAAAAGCACGAGCCACTGATTACAATGGCTAGCTATATCAGGAATCCAAGCTACCGATCATCGTCATCGATTTGCAATTGGGAACGATTAAGAGAGAGAGAGAGCACGGAGTAATCACAATTATTACTCATTTTGTAAACATTTTCAAGCCTTAACTACGATACCGAGTCCAATATGCTAAGCATTATTTATTTATTCTTGTAAATACTACATAAACCTGACTCAAGTCTGGGGCAGCACACTTCTTCTCTGCATCGGTTTCAACTGGTTTTTTCAGCGAACCACTGACTGGCTTATCTTAAATAAACCCCCTCACAGCCAGACTACAAAAGCCTTTGCCGAAACTTATCTGCCGCGCAACAATGCATAGCAGCAGTCCCAATTCCCCGATCCCGATCCCAAGTCGAAGTCTTTTACTATAACCGCTGCCGGGAGATTTCTGCGTCGCAGTTGGCAGCTGCTAAGCATAAATTTGATAAGTCTGCAAGGCAAAGTAAATATGAGAGAGAATGTGCAGTAGCAAATACTTGATCAGATATCTTCTTTTTAGAGAAAAAAAAATCAAACTTTTTAGGGGATTTTTGTTAACAGAAATTTATAAGAACAGCCTAAGGTTATATATATTTATTATAAAAATGTTATTTACTTATAATTTAATATTTAATCTTACTTGAAAATTATTTACAACGAAAATTTGCAAGAAAAAAACAGTTTAATAGATTCCTTAGACTTTACAAATTCATGCCAAATAATGACTTGGGAATTATAGGTATTTTTTTATTTTTTTTTTAATGCCTGAAATAAGCCAAGCTTTAATTTCTGAGCCTTGCCAACTTCTAAAAAAGGATAATTCCTATTGGTTATTATAATTTCCCTAGAATTATATCAACTTTAGTGGATTTTGTAATTTTTCTCATCCGAAACTTGGGAATTATAAGTTTTTTTTTTTATTAAAACTATGCCTAAAATAGGCCAAGTTTTAATTTCTGAACCTTACCAGCTACTAAGAAAGGGGAAAAATATAATTTATATATCATTTAATATGAAACTTACTTGAAAATTATTTACAAAATCCCCTAAAAATATAGATTTCTTTTTAAAGAAGGAAAATCTCTATTTTGTTGGAAGGTTTGTTGAACAAAAAATCTATAAAAACAACCTAAAGTTATTTCTATTATTATTTAATATTTAATCTAACTTACAAATTATTTACAACAATTATATGCAAGAACAAAACAGGTAAAAGGACTCTTTTAGGCTTTTCAGACTTATCCCAAAAACATACTTGAGAATTATAAGCCAACTTTTTTATTAAAAAAATGCCTGAAATAAACCAAGCTTTAATTTTTAAGCCTTGCTAACTTCTAAAAAAGGAAAATTCCTATTGGTTATGACAATTTCCCTAGAATTATTTCAATTTTACTTTCATTTCGTAATTTTTCTCACTGTAATTGCGGGGGAGAGAGCATAACCAAGAGAGATCGAGAGCTGCAACGCACTTTGGAATGTAAACCGAAGCAGCGACGCCGGCAGCGGTTTTATCAGCGAGCGTGATTTTTACCGCGCGGAGTTACGACGAGTCTCGGGTAAATCAGTATCTCAACGCTTGAACGCTGAATGCTGAATGGGATGCGTAATTAACGGCTTTTGTTTGCTAGGCGGCGTTTGGCGGAATGCATCGGTAGAATCTAAATCTCGACCTAGACAGTCTATTTTTGGGTCACTCTGTGGGCAAAGACAAACAAACACACACACCGCTTCCCAGTAGACAACAAAGGCCAGCTGATGAAAGTCAAATAGAGGCATTTTTGCTATTTTGAGTGTTGGGTGGGTGACATGCCCGAAAACGCACTCGAAATGGTTCTGGGAACATTTAGCGCCTTTTTGCTGCATTCTAATTCACACGATCTTGATCTTTTTTCTGCTAAATAAATTGTCACCAAGGGAGAATCTAAATAATTTGAATGAGATGAATAATAGAATAGAAGATCGGTAAGATCCCCAGACCAAGTAAAAGCCCAAGCAGCTTTGGTATCACTTTAGAATCCCTTTGAACATATTATATCTCAATTTTAGATACTTTTAAAAGGGGATATATAGGGTTTTATAATGAAGAATAAATAATTTTTCTGATATTTTAAGTAATATTATTCAAAAGAAAACCTAACTTAAAACACAGCATTTATAAATTATTTTAAAGTAATTATTCTGGAGGAGCAATTATTCTGAAGGTCACTCTAATAGTTACCTTGATACCTTGGCCACTCTAAAACTAGCATGTGAAGTTGGTCACTCTAATAGTAGAATATGAATCTGGCCACTCTAGTTAGAAACCTATTTCTAAGAAAATTAATTCTCATAAATTCATAAATTATATTGCCCAATACAAAAATTCCCCCCAACAAAAAAAAAAAAAAAAAGAGTTGCCCCCTTGCCCTTGTAATTTTGGTCCATCCCAAAACTCACGTGCTCTGGCCCGTTTTGTCAACTGCCAACAAAATTGTTTACCTGCTCTCGGGCCTTGTAAAAGTTAATAAACCCACACAGAGCCCGTTAGAGTTTGATAAGCCAAATCTCTGGTGAAAATCTATTCTCTTAATACCGTTAAGATCCCATCTAAATCCCTGGTTAGGTAAGGGTTCAGTGCTCCCGTCTGTCTAAGCCGCGTGAGTCCCCGAGAACCGTGCCTGAAACTAGGAAGAGCCAAGCTAAGCGGCAACCCTGAACCCTAACCTGGAAACCTCCATATTTACCCTGTCCGGGAGGAGGTTTTTCCGAATTGCGCATCGGTTTCAAGCCGGAGTGTTATGCTGATGCAATCCGTACGTGGCATTGCACGAGAACCCGGACGACGGAGTCGGGAGTCCGGACAGAAGCAGAAGCAGCAGCTTTAGCCGGGCTAGCCAGCGTGTCTATTGATAAGCCTGCGCAAAGATAGAGGATTAGAAGTGCAGAGTAGGAACCAGAGACGATGGTCATCCATTCATGAAGATCCAGTCAGCTAAAAGCGGCTCCAAGAAGATCTTGAACTAATATCAATTTGAATTTAATTTCTAATATTATTAATAATTCGAAGTAGTCTGCTTAATTCTCTAGCTAAATGATTTCTTAAATGCATATAAATTTATATATTATAATAATATTTAATCATTCTACTTGGCTTTAGCTCATTTTTAAAGCCTTGCTCCTATAAATTTCAAGAACGAAAAGTACGATAAATAAGCTACAATTTATTGTATTTCTTGGCATATTTCTTCAATGATAATTAGTTGCTTGTATTATATTATATAGAAATAATATTTTATATTGACAAGAAACGGTATATATTTTTTCTATAGTTTGTCAGGTTGTTATATTAAATTTAATTTTAAATAACTCTTTTTGCTCTTAAAAATCAATTAAAAATTTTTTTTTTAAATTATTATAGGTCTCCGAGATATTGTCTTTTGCACTTTTACTAATATTTTTTCATATTTTTCTCAGTGTAAGGAATTTGATCATTTTTATGGAAAATTATAGATGTAAACCCAAAAGAAAATAGCTTAAAATATCTTATTTTTTGCATATTTTCAATAGTAATGCTTAAGGTTATATATCAAAGATCCATAAAGATTTTTGTAAATTTTATGATATCTCAAAGATCCTTTTTTTTCAAATTAATAGCTCAAGAATCGTTTTGAAAAAATAATAATAGTATTGACTATAAATTGATATAAATTCGAGTGGCTTTACGTTACGCATCTTAGTAGTATTACGCATCTTATTCAAGTGGAATTACGCATCTTTAGTATTATAAAATCCATAAAATTGATATTACATTTATCAAGACCTACAAAACCAAACATCTGAAACTATAATGAACCGCAAAATGCCTTGGTTGCCTCGTAATTGGTTTTCACACTTGTTCTATTCGCGCTGCCATTGACCAACGATGATGATGCAGTGCCAAAACAAAGACCAAGTGCCAAGTGAATCAGAGCCAATCCCCAGGTAGTTGCAGTCCAAGTACCTGGCAAGAGCTCTTCCCCGCTAAGCCAGACCTTAGAGAAGGCAAACCAAAATTAGCGGTTGAGTTGGCTTTGCGCAACTGTACCTGCTTGAGAAATTCCGGAAATTCCCGGGTAATAATTAGGAAGATCTTAAGGATATGAAGGGCGGCTACCTGAACCCTGCGAGACAGGCTCAGACAGAGAGGAGGCCAGGCAAATGAGGTCGCCCATCGGCGGGTTGACACATTTTGCAGCGACGACGTCGTCGTCGTCGTCGTCGTTGCTATCTTTGTTCGCCGGCAGCGACGCAGCAGCGATGCGATAGTCTTATAAACTAATGCGTATGAAGTTCAGAATTAGTTTTGCATTGGCCGCGTTTAGAGCAGCAACAAGCTCGTGGAGCCATCCGCTAGAAAAGAGACAGAGACAGAGACAGAGACAGAGAGAGGAGGAGCAGCTCGTGCCCTCCATCACCATCGCTTATCACTGCCGCCGGTGTCGCGTGTGCCGATGAGAAATCTGCGTTTCCGCCAATTCGTTTTAGCTGGCAAAAATCGCTACCGGATTTACCATGAGTTGGTTCAGAAAATCGTCGCTTGCACTGTCCGCGAGCCGCCCGCATTCACCGCCCAACGATTCCCCGCCGGATTCACCTCTGCCCTTGGACATGTCCAAATCATTGAGCAGCCTGGACGAACAGAGGATTGAGAGACTGGAACCAGAGGAGTTCTTTCATGATCCGGATCATGTGAGGCATTATCGCGAGGAGGCACAATTCCTGAGCATCATGTCCGAGTGGGAGATCATTGAGCATCCGCCGCAGACCAACTATTTCTCGGCGGATTTTGAGGAAGAGCTGCTGCAGCAAAGAACACAATTACCCACCACGGTGCTTCAGGAAGATCCTGATGAAAGTGTTAAAGAGCAATTGCAGGAGGAATATGAACCGGAAGAGAAGACCAAGATTCAGTTGAGGGCAAAGCCTCAGCGTAAACGCAAGTTCCTGGAACTTCTATTCGTGGACAACATACAAACGGGCCTGGTACTGCCCAGTGAGCGGGCACCACCCTCACCCAACTCGGCTGTGCTGTGCAAGAAATCAAGAAAGTCTGCGGTGAGCAGTAGCCTGTCCAGCTTGGGATCCAACTGTACGGCACCAGCAGGAGCCGCCACCTGTCCCCAACAGGTGATCAAAGACTGTCGCATCGATCGAAAACAATTAAAGACTGAGGCCCTGGCTGGGTCCATAATGGGGGCCATTGGCAAGTGTCCTGCCGGAGAGGAATCCCTATCCTTGCTGGCCAGCACTGAGCCGGACAAGTGCCATCCTGGTGAGCTAAACACCTGTGATCACTATGACATCAAACAGTTCTTTCACCTGGACGAACAGGGCAACATTCTGCTGAACATGACGCATATTGTGGAGTGCCAGGCTTTGGGTTTGTGCCTCCAGGCCCAGAGTCGTCGTCTCTATCGACGCTATCGACGTGGCTGTGAGTGCGCCGATGAGGACTTTTGCCGGAATCGCGGCTGCTGTTATGCCTTGCGCCGTCTGCTTCGTTTGCTGTGTGAATTATTAGCTGGTAAGAAACAGGAAGAAGAGAGTTGTTAGGGAGATGGTTTAGTCTGGAAAGTGTAGATCTCCTTTGGAGGAGTTTCTTTTAGAAACTGATTTGCATTTTCCCCAAGTCTTGGCCTTAAATGGGTGTCTTTTCTTATCCTTATCGAGGATTTCCGCAGAGTTTGAGTCAGAAACCATCGAACTTTTTTTAAATGATCTCTTTTGACACCAAAAACATCAATCTTATCTTAACAAAAAGCCACTTTGCCTTATTTTACATCAACTTAATACTCCCCCAACTAGAGCTGGGCAGAAATCGACATCGATTCTTTCTATTTTAATCGATTACATTGATTCTTTCTTTTTTGATCGATGAATTGATTGGTATTTCATTGAATTCAAAACTCAATAATTGTGTTTTCGATTAATCGAGGTTATTTTTGAATATATCGAAAGAGCTGTGCAGAAATCGACATCGATTACATCGATTCTTTCTATTTTGATCGATTACATTGATTCTTTCTTTTTTGATCGATAAATCGATTCGTATTTCATTGAATTCAAAACGAAATAATTGTGTTTTCGATTAATCGATGTTATTTTTGAAAATATCGAAAATAAATCGATAGATAATAGATTTTACCCCATCTCTAACCCCCAAAAAAGCCCCCGTTGATAAGAGTCAGTGCCTCTTGGTCGGCTGGGTGGTTATGTGAGCCTTTTGTTGAACATAAAATATAAAAGATAATAAAGCTAACAAACTTTAATATTAAAAATAAAAAATATAGCTTTAAATCTTTACAAAAAATCCTTATAACTAATCCCAAAATCGTTACCTTTTTGCCCTTCCAGGTCACCCCCGCAACAAGATGAATATCCAAAGCAGCGGCCCCGGCGACTCCCTGCGCGCCTACACCCTCCAACTGGCCCAGGATCCCAACTCTACGTTTGCCCGCAACATCGAAAACTTTATCTGCTGCACCAAGGAATCCCGCGAGGCGGCACCCCAGGTGGTCATGCGCAATATGCGCCAGTTTATGAGCGGCATGAAAAACTATCTGGTGAAGCATGGCGAGGGCAAGTTCCATGCCGAACTCGAGTCGGCCAGGTCACGCCTCAAGGCGGACGAGTTCCTCAATCTGGACAGCATGCTGGAGACGGTGATGCATCAGCTGGTGGTGTTGCCGCTGCGCGAACATCTCTATGGCATCTTTGTGGATCACTATCAGCGCAGCGAGGACATTCAGCTGTTGGCCCAAAATGTACGCTATGCCTGCGACCGGGAGGCAGCCGACTTTGGCATACGACCGACGGTAACCCCGCCCTCCCATGCCGCCCTGCGTTTGATCTCCAATCTGCTGCTGCGGCTGCAAGAGGCCGAACTGCCGCTGGACAAGCTGGAGCTATTCCTGTGCGTCATCTCGACGGTGTTCGATGCCACCGGCTGTCCGCGTGGCCAGCAGCTGGGCGCCGATGATTTCCTGCCCGTTCTGGTCTATGTGGTGGCCAAGTGTGGCTTTGTCGGTGCCGAAATCGAGGCGGAGTTCATGTGGGGCCTGCTGCAGCCGACGCTGCTGAACGGAGAGCCGGGCTACTACCTCACCGCCCTCTGCAGTGCCGTTCAGGTGCTGAAGACGTTTATGGCCTCGGAGGGGGAGAGCGGCAGTGGATCCCTGGATGTAAGTAGAGCCAAGTGAATGGGGAAGGCTAATTTCCACGGGGTGGGAATATATTTTGAAAGTTTAATTTAGAAGGTTTAAGATATTAAATAGATGGGAAATTAATCATTTTAAAAAACTTGACGCTTCAATTGAGATTTTAAATAAATTATAAATAAATATAATGAATAATGAATAATACAAAAAAAAATAACAAATATAAATAAATCAAAATAAAAAATCGCAAATAAATAAATTATAAAAAATAATAAATGATAAAAAAATAATTAATAAAAATAAATAATAAAAAAAATAAAATAAAGAAATAGTAATAAATAAAATTAATAAATAGTAATAAATACAATAAATAAATAATAAAAATAATTAAAAATATTTAAAAATATTTAAAAATAATTAAAAATAATTTAAAAAAATTAAAAATAATTAAAATACATTAAAAATAATTAAAAAGAATTAAAACTAATTAAAACTAATTTAAAATAATTTAAAATAATTCAAACGAATTAAAAATAATTTAAAATAATTAAAAATTATTTAAAATAATTTTAAAAAACTTAAAAAAAATTAAAAATAACTTACAAATAATTAAAAATAATTTTAAAAAATTAAAAATAACTTAAATTAATTAAAAATAAATAAAAATAAAACATACAGGAACAAATGCTATACAAATTTAGTCTAGATTTATTTTTTTACAGTTTCTTAGCTAATTTCTGGGCCCTAAAGTTCTTGGTTAAAATATAAATATTTATAATCAAAATATTAAAATAGATTTTTAATTCTCAGTATTCACTTTTAATACAGAATCTTTAGAATAATTATTAATGTTTAAATAAAAGTTGACTAAAAACTCTTAATTGTAATTTTAAAATAATATTTAATACCCAAGGATCGTAAAATAATTTTTCTAATAAAAATAAGAGTTGTTTTCTTATTATAAAAAAATTTGTATTCATTTTTAGTATTAATTTTAAATAAAAAATTTTAGAATAATTATTAATTTTTCATTTATAAATAAAAGTTGACTAATAACTTTTATTTTTAATTTTAAAATAAATTATTTTTAAATTTCTAAAATAAAAATTTAAAAATAACTTTAAAAAATCCTTTAAAAAACCCAAAAAAAGACCGTTAAAAGGCCACAATCCCTTGTAGTTCTATCAAAACTTTTGCTAACTTTAACTGCTTTATTATACATTTACTAAATTGATTTAAACCCTCTTCCAGTGGCGCTCCAGCTGCCTGCCCGCCTGCTCCAGTGTGCTGCGCGTCATCATACCCGACGAGTGCAATGGTTCCCTGCAGACGCGGACGCTGCCTGTGCGGCCGCACACTACCACGAGGGAGGTGTGCCGGATTATAGCGCACAAGGCGCGTATCACAAATCCCCAGGACTATGCCCTCTTCAAGCTTGTGGATGGCGAGGAGACGCTGCTAACGGATGCCGAGTGTCCGCAGGATGCCCGTTTGGCTGCCAAGGGGAAGCATTGCATGCTGGCGTACAAGAGGATCGATGCGAAGATTGCCTGGCCCACAGCACAACCAGCGGGTCACTGAGTCACACACAGCCCCCCTGCCCCCCTGCCCTTCTTGCTCACTAACAACCAAGCATATTTGATTAATAATTTATTATTATTACATTAAAATATACTTAGTAGCCTGTAAGTAAAGCTAATTAATGCTAATTAGAAAACATCTAATGTGTACTAAAACATCAGTATTGAGTTAAGTGAAGTGTTTTTTTTTTTGCCCCCTTCTTCTTCCCACATTTTTTTTTAATGCTATATATTAGCATATTATGCGAATAATACATATACACATACGATATATACGATATATAAACAACTAGCGAGTAAAGAGATGTCCTGCACAAAGGATTAAGTGGAGACCAACAATCAATCATTCAATCAGCGATCGTGAGGACCACATCAAGCAACACCACACAAAAAGGCATTTAGTAGGAGTGACTGTGTGTGTGAATGGGTTTCGTGTTTGTTTCAAAAAAACAAAAAAGAAGCTAAACCATATTATATTAAAATATTAACCACTACATTTTAATATTTATGTAAACACTAAACACTGCTATCAGCCCCTTGATATATCCATAAATGCATACATCTATATATTTTTTTTTTATTGTATACTTTGTAAAATATGTGACACATAATCCAAATAGCAAACAAATAAATAAATAACCAAAATAAAAAGGTGCAACTGTTTTTCGGAATGGGAAATCCCTTTTTCAGAAGCTGAATTTATGACGAACTTTACGAGTAGCTGCTGCTTTACTTGCTTCCTGCAAATGATTCACCAGAAATTCAAGCAATTGGAAAGGCACATCAAGCATAAAGAACACAGGCCAGAGAGCAGCTACAGTTTGACTAAGGGATACCCAGTAAAGCATAATAAATCTACCCACATGCTTTGAAGGAATGAATTTTATGAATTTAATTTTTAAATTAATTTAATTTAATTTAATTAACTCGTAAAATATACAAATAAAAAACTAAAGAGAGGTGTTATTTTTGTGTTTTGATTGCAAAGAATAAAAAGGTTCTGTAGAAAAGGTTTTAAGTTTGTTAAAGAAATTTTTATTATTTTACCATAATTTCAGTCAGAAGCTTGTAACTCGGCGAAGGAATCATTTCCGACCCTATAAACTATATATATTCTTGATCAGCATCAGCAGGCGAATCGTTTAAGCCAACTCCTGAGAAAAAAAAATTTTTGTGATTTTTTCGAAATTCGATAAGGGGTTACATCATTAAAAATCTCAAAATTTGATAAAATTTTCAATTTCTAACTAAGTATGCAGATTTGTTAACCTTATAAAAACTAACATAAAACCGTTTTCAAAAGTAAAATTAATGCATTTTTGACCGAGTTATGAATTTTCAAAGTTATGCAGGGTATTAAAATTTCAGTCAGAAGCTTGTAACTCAGCGAAGGAATCATTTCCGACCCTATAAACTATATATATTCTTGATCAGCATCAGCAGGCGAATCGTTTAAGCCAAC
>VNJY01005667.1:0-23868 GCA_008042715.1 Drosophila bocki
CAAAGTAACTAAAAAAGTTGTTTTTGCCTCGATACGAGGGTTGTTCAAAGAGTAATGAGACTTCAAACTTGGTGGTCGAAAAAAAAGGTGTCGTCCTGGCGGCCACGATTCAGGGTCTCCAGAGCGTCCGAAATGAAAAATAAAAACGGGGTTATAATCAGAATAGATGTCATTTTCGGCTGACGGAACAGATTTTTTTTTTAAATTTTTAAAACAAAATGGCGGCCATTCAAAAAAAAAATTCGATTTCGGGCGTTTTTTTTGTAGTTTAGTGTAAAAAAAAAATAGAAAAAAAAATTTTTTAAAAAATCTGTTCCGTCAGCCGAAAATGGTGACAATTCTGCGTCGATTCCACTTTGTTTCATGAAAATCGGTTCAGTTGAACTGGAGATATCATGGCCGCCAGTTCGAAAAACGTGGTTTCGAGATAAACGCGTTTGAAGTTTGATAAAAGCTCATTTTGCATAGATCTTGCTTCACACAAAAAAGGCTGTATCTTCTAAAGTATTTCGAATTTCTGAAAATTCTTTTGGGGACATATACAGACCATCCCAAGCTATGAATAAATGCGAAAAAAAAAAAATCGAAAAAAAAAAGTTGCCCAATGAGAAGACCCCCTTAAATTAATTAAAAAAATAATACTAATATTAAAAATTTTAAAATAAATATTGAAAAAAAAGATCCGAAAAAATATACTAAAAATTTTCTCAAAATTTTACATTCTGCCTGGCTATATTTAAATATTTTTCAATTTTAAATGTTTTTTTTATGTCTGAATAATATATTTTTAAAAAATTCAAAATAATATATTTGGTGATTATTTTATTTAAAATTAAAATTTTTAACTAAATCTTAATTACTTGTAGATATAATCGTAAAGATATTAAATGCCGAAACATTGCTTAACATGAAAATATTGTAATTCATATTATCATTATTTTTATAATAAGGATAATAATCCTTGCCACAGACATAGGTATCCGCCATGAAATGATGTATGCTACCAGCATATTAATATCCTTTTCTCCTATAATGATTACCTGGCAGGCATTCCATCCTTCTTCCTCTCCTCTTCCCAGACGTCCTGCTTGACCAGCACAATTAATTGACAATAGATTGTTTTGGCCACGGGGGCCCCGGTCTGACCCACAGGAAGTTCCCTGGGCCAGCACAAAGGGAATGGCAATGGGAATGGGAAACCGAGGACCAACGATGGAGGAGGCATCCTTTCTTCCGGAAGGAAGCCAAGCGCAACAGTTGCATGAAGTGCGGGCACTTCAAATTAATAAAAAGGAACTGCGAATAACAATGGGAAATGAGAGGAAATAGGGATAAGGAATGGTCAGTGAATGGAACGTCCTGCGGAGGTAGCAAGTGCATCGAAGTCCTGGCTGGCTGCGTGGGGTCCCTGGGTCCTTTCCCACAGGTGTCCTGCAAGCCGAGATTTTCCTAGTTTCCACTGACCACTGAGAGAGTCTCGACTTTGATCGCGGCCGCTCTCGGTGCAAATCTAATTAACGCTCCCCGAAGGATAACGATCGATCAAGGATCTCGAGCTGTGTTTGCTTGCATTGCGATTCGATGCGCCAACACAAAGGATCTCTGGGTAAGCAGGGACTACCTGCTAGTCCTTGAGAAACGCTTGCCATAAGTGTGCGCGTATCAAATTACCATTTCATTTTTATTCCATTAGTTCTTGTCTTTTTCTCTCGTTTATTTTTTCATTATCCTTTTTTCCCAGAGTCCTTTGCTTAATTGCTCAACTAATGTGTGTACGAGAATGCAAATGAAATTCGACGAGAGCATGTGTAATTTATGGGACAGCGAACATGCTCCAGTCTACACCGAATGGATTCCAGATCCTGGCCACCCACTCGAGATTCCATCCTTCAGACGTAATCCTGACTGATCCCTGGGCTAAATACCTGTTAACCTGTTGGGAAACGAAGATGCGAACGAGATGCGAGAACAAAGGCAAAATATCTTTGTGCTGCCACAACAAACCAGATTTTCTCAGCACCTCCTTCGGCCGGCGATCTTATCGATGCGAGGGTGGGCCCTCATCAAATTGGTTCCCACAGAATGTGCCGTGGCCCATATTTTGCAATTTAGATTTCTATTTATTGTCTGTATCCTTTCTGGGTTCCTTTATATTCTTCCCAGACAACCAGACAGCCAGCCAGCCAGTTCCGCACACCGGAAGGAAGTGCACCGAGTTTGTGTGAATTGTCCCAGAGCGACGTCCCGGGGGCGGGAACAGGAAATTAGCAGAAATCGGAAATACTTTCTTGTGAAAACGAAATTGAATTAGAATAAGGGAAATAGGGCAGACTGTTAAATAAGTATATATACCCCTTTATTATTGATTTTACTTAATTTCAAAATTTATTTATAGTTAAAAGAGACTTTTAGCTGTTTTTAAAAGGCTTTAAAAAAACAAGATATTTACAAGATATTTAAAACAATATATATACAAAAAGCGAGGAAAATATTTAAACATTTTAAAGTACATTAAAAAATTTGTAAAATTACTAACTTAAAGATGTCAAGATAAAATATTACGAAATTATTTGTAAGCTAATACAACTAATTAAAATTTAAAGAGCTGAAAAAAATAAATTATCATATATTAGATATTTGAATATATTTAAATTAGCATTAAAAAATGCTCTATGGGCAACAAATTCAAAAGAAAATATTCTTTTTTAGTTTTTACTATTAAAATTAATCATTGATTAAATTTCAAATGAATCTTATAATTACTGCAAAAATGTATAATATACATATATCCCTAAAAATTAACCCTATAGGGTTATATACCTTGGTTATATATACCTTGGGAACCTCTTAGAAACCAACACCATTTAACCCCTTCCGGCGATCCAAGATCTCATCCACTTCCACCGCCCACTAAAAATTCCGAGTTTCCATCAAACCAACTCTGTCGGGGAACAAAGGGGCGCTGAGCGAATTCCCACCACAGGACTCGCACTCAAAGACTTTCCCAAGCCAGACACCTTCGACAAATTCCCATAGCAAACAAATTTGACTTTTGCATACCTGTGCAGCAAGGACCTGTTACCCCTGTAGTCCTCCTCGGCCCCATCCCCTAGATGCATTCAATTCTCACGGCCAACAGCAACGGTAACACTCCAACGCACACACAAAAGGACATCCAACCCTGTGAAACAGGTTGCTGCTTTGGGTTTTTGGGAATGGGAACTCAAATGGGAACCCGAAATGCGAACAGGACGATGACATGTCCTGAAGTAGGCGCTTCGGTTTCGTTTCGTTGTGTTTCGCTTTTATTGATTCAGCTCGTTGATCATAATAAACGATTAGTGTAGCAGACGAGAATCCTGGCTGATCCTTGGGCTGTCGAACAGAATTTTGCGCTGAGAAATTCCTCTATTTTTTTTATTGTTTTCTTCTCGTTTTTTTTTAGGGGGTTGGAATATAGGGGCTGGGAAAATTAGTTTAGCGGCTTTCCGTAGGATTTTCCTGGGCGAGATTTACAATTACTGTACATTTATTATTGCCTTGGTATTTTGATAAGAAATTTTGTCAGCTTATCGGGAGATTTTTTATGATTGCTTCTGGCACTCTGGGTTGGTTTTCCGGGAAAATGAAAACCTGGGAAAATCGAGAGTAATCGTTAGACAATTTTTAACACTCCTAAGCAAATTCCTTTTAAGTTTGAAAGACAAAATTTTATTTTAAGTTTTTTTTTAACATGAATACATATGAGCAAAGATTTCTAATACAAATGCTTATTATAAAATGCCAAAAAAAATGTTGTTTAAATTCCCAGAATATTTCCTGTAGATTTTCCATCATAACCTTTTCTTCAATTTTCCTGGAAGCCAAATTGACTTTCCTAATCGACGGCAAGCGTTTTTTACGCAACACTTTCTTACGCAAAAAAATTTGCCAGCGAAAACACAAAAAAGGATCTCTTCCTGGTAACGACAAAGGCTTTTTCATCATTTCCCCGAATGGCAAACGTTTTTTACGCAAATCTCACTGCACTTTTTTACGCAAAACTAAAAAAAGTGCTGCAAGCAGTGCTAGAAAAAGGTCCTTTTGGACTTCCTAGAAGTCCTAGCCAAGCCCTTCTCTTAGCCGCTAATCGCCTTGCTAATGGCTTGAGGATGCTAGGATATCCTTGCATTATCCTTGCCACCCGCCGTCTTTATTGTGACCAAAACAAATAATAATCACCCATTGCTCATATTGTCCAATGCTCAAACGGTCTTTACGAGCGGGCCCATAAAGTTATCCTTTCTTGCATCCTTTTGAGTCGTCGTTGCAGTCCTTCCTCACAAGCCGTGTTGTGCCGTCAACTTTGCGCATCGCATCCTTTCGAGTTCCTTACACGGAACTCACTCGCTGGAAATTTGCCAAAATCATAAAATGTAACCTTGAAGCATCCTTCAAACATGAACACACATATATTCACAGATGTAGAGGTGGTAGTGGGAGTGCACTATAAAGCCATTAGCGCTCCCATCAAGGTCGCGGCATTTGTTTACATTGACTTGGCCGACAATTTAGCCGAAACTACTCAGAGACATTAATGAGGAAACCAAAAACTGGGACAGGCCCAAGGTCTGTCTGGCAATGAAAGAAAATTGGAGATTTAAATAAGTATTTTGAGAATGAAAATATATATATGTAGGATTTTTGAGTTGCTTGAGTCAAGGATATTCCTATAAATTAAAGCAGCCTCTTTTTTAAAGATGAAAGTTGTTATTTAGATAGCTTATAAATTGCCTTTAAATAATGCTTTATTTCTTAATTATATTCTTCATATTTTCAGTATAAATTAAAATGCATTCTTTCAAGGACATAATGCTCAGAAGATCCCCCTTAGAGCTCAATCTAGTTTCCTTTCTTCCATACCAGTTTATGCCAAATATATATGGTGATTTCCTTCCTGCTGCTTCAAATATAAATCCACAATTTACGACATTTAGCTCGCTTCACCGGAATCGTAATTCCTTTTGGCAAACTTCCTTTGTTGAGGAAATCTAAGGGCCAGTCCTGTTTTATGCCCAGGATCCCCTCAGCACACGCTTCTGCCACATTCCCCCCACCCAAAGGGACGAGTTTCTTTTGCGACGCAGCCTCGATCGGGAGGAGTCTCCGTCTCCTTCTCCTTTTCCAAACAAAATGGCTGGAGCGTGGCCAGGATATAGGAACTAGGGGGAAACTGCAGGACTACAAAACTTTCACACGCGTTGCACACAACCAAGACTCATTTTTTCAAGGGTGTCTTGAAGAAAATCTTTCGCTGAAGCAAAAACAACAGCTGCAAAAGCAAAGTAAAGAAAGAAAACCCCCTTGGAACAGGGAAAGGTCGTTGCGCCTCAGCGACCCCTGGCAACCTACTCCTGCTACCCCCTTTTAGTTTAAAACCCAAAGAAACTAAAGCAACCAACCCCCTGATTGTACATTTCGCAAGAGATTTCACAAAACAAAGGTAACAACGACACTCGCCCAAGGGGTGTAGCTTGTAGTCTTTCGAGCTGCGCATGCGCAGCAAACTTTTGCTCGTTTTTTAAGGAGATTTCCAGACGGGGTGGGGTTTGCTTTTTCCTTTATACAGTATATATATATTCCTATAATCTATGCATGAAAAAGGTCTGCGCAGATATGGGTTTTGTGTGCTGTGTGTGACGTCGTCACACGACTTGGCGCACACCTGGTCACGAGTTGCCATGCGATCCGGCCGATCCAGGCGATCCATTCTGACCTCAGGCAAAACTACCTTCGATTCGTTCTGGCTGAGCGATATGTTAAATTAATGCTTTATTTATGTAGAACGAACGCAATTCTCAACAAAAACCTATGGCCAACAACCGTAATTAGTTTTTAGTTTTGAAAAAAGGAAAAAATGCAAACAAAATACAAGCAAAATATTTCCCAATCATAATCGCTTTATGGTTTCACCTACAAAAATTCGTCAAAGAAAGATTGTCAAAACACTGGCACAGCCAGAGTCGGTTGGTTAGGTCGAGGGCATTACCTGATTTTTCCCGCTTTTCCGGGAAAACGCGTTATGGTTTTATAGGCACTTTTGCACATTCACAGCGAATCCCCCCCAAGGTGGCATGCATAATGCGTTTATGAGTGGCCAAGGATCCTCCTCCTCTTCCGGGGAGTGTCCTCTTTTCGGCGACACTTGCTGTGGTCAGGGCTCGGCGGTGCTCGGTTTTCGGCCAAAAATCCCGGGGTCCCTAAAAACCCCGAATAGATAATTGGCCGGCAACCATGAAAATGGTTAGAGAACTTTGCTCTGCTGCTGCGTTCGTTGGAATTCCGAGGCTGAGACATTTCACGCCCCGAGTACTGAGCGAGGATATTGTGATCCTTGAGTTGAGCTGGTTTTGAGTGGGTTTTGAGCGGGTTTTTAGTTTGAGTTTGCGTGAGTTTTGAGTTCGAGTTTGAGTTGTTAATGTTGAGTCGTAAGTGAGGGATGATTTTAAGTCATTTTGAGCTAAGCAGTACAACGTGTCTTTGGTTATAAAATAATAAGCGATACTTTTGACCATAAAATATAACTGTAAATACATTTTTTACTTCAAATATGAATATATTTTAATGTTATTAATATTGTTAATAATATTCTATATTTACAGATTTATAGTTTATCTATTAATTGTATCTCCAAGATTCATTTTGTACTGCATAAATTTTTTACTGTATCTTATATTTTGCATTTTCCCATTCCCCAACTTTTCCCACGTCAGCTTACATCATAAAATTAATATTAAAGATTGACATTTTTAAGAACTAAAAACCCTCCTTCAAGGATTTCCAAATTAAAAACGAAAATCATAAAAATTTCTCAAAAACATATTGACAGTTTCTGACAGATTTGAGACCTACCAGCTCGACCCCAAGGATCAGCTAAAAAAAGAATCTCTGTGCTGGCATTTCAATTACTCGCCGTATATCCTGCAGGACTCCGTAAAAAAGAAGAGAGAAACAGCTGTAGAATTAAGAGGGAGAGCCTTTGGCGCGTGCCAGGAAAAGAACACCGGGCCCCTGGGCTCAAAGTAACGTTCATTTCGGGATCACCGATAACAATTATCCAAGCAGGACGACTGCAACTGCAACTGCAACCCTCGACTGTGAGCCTGCGCAAGAGAGAGAGCCTGCTCCTGGCAGAGCTGATGAGGGGGACCCGTCTTTGTGCGGGATCCTTTGCTCAATAAATTCGTTGGATGTGTGCGCATTGTTGAGCCGGCAATGTAACGTATTTTCCTGCAGCTCCTCGGCAGCTGATGACTTCCTGGCACGTGTGTGCCCCTCCGCACTTCAAAACTCTCTCCACCCACTTCCGCCTGTCTAATTCGGCTTAATTAAATCAATTTGATGTGGCTACACAAAACCATCATCATTATCATCTGGCCGACTCCACAATACAACGATAATAATGATAATAATAATAATGCCCAACGTGTCGCAAGCACAAAAATCTGTGGCAAGTGCCTCTTCCTCGGCACGGCTTGCACCATTCACCAGCAATTTGAGCATCAATTATGAGCAGAGGCTCCGAGTGAATGGATTCTGATAGAGGGGGACTCTGTTTAGGGGTCTCTCCATCGGACGGATGAGCAGCACTCAGCATGCAGAGACATTCAATGGGGCAGGTTCACACAAAAAGAAAAGGGTGGCGGCACAAGCCAAGATGCAGCACAAAAGGCCGACACTGAGGCAGTGGCGTTTACCTAAAGGGGATCTGTCTTCATAATAGGTAAATAAATGGGGAAATCATTCAGAATTCTAACGAAAAGCCCCCGTTTTCGGCTACCCCTGAACTCTCCAGCTGTGGCATCGGGCCCAGCATCCACCTAACCTACTTTCAGGTCACTTGACGAACTGCCACGATACGAACAGACGCCCCTGCATCCCCATCCCTTACCCCCTTCCATGGGTGGAGTGACCCAAATTGAGTTTGCATAACAGGCAGGCCGGCAGGGGCAACTGTCAATGCCCAATGAAATCTGTTCCCAGGGTCAGGATGGGCAAACCACAAATCTGCTCTTTGCCAACTGTCCCCAATTACATGAAATTATACCCGAAATAGCCCTTTCAGCTTGGATTTTTTTTGCTGTTATTGTTTTGTTTGGATCTCTTTTGCGGCGTGTTGCATTGTTGGGACCGTTTAAGGGGCATAATTGTGCGGTTAGTGTTCTTGAGACCATGTGTCAAGTGTCCTGACAGATTGTGGGATAAATGGCTGTCCGAATGAAAAAAAAATGCCAATATGTATGACGAAAAATCTGGAAATTAGGCAGTGTCACTACGTTTTCACATTTGCAGACTGAGCTTTACAGAAAAATTTTAATCCTATCGTAATCTTTGTCATTTAAATCTATAATTTTAATAGCAAAATATATATTTTTATAAAGAATTTATAATGGTTTTCAGGTTGTTACTTATATCTAAGGCATAATAAAATTATTCCTTTAATTTTTTCGATTGTTCTTAAACTTTCCAGATTTTCCAAAAACAAAATATCTCAATTCCATTTCTGAAATAAAAATATATTCCCACAATTCCTACAATCGAAAACAAAGGATCGCAATCCACCCCCAGAACTCTCAGGATTCTGAAATTTTTTCACACCTTCGCAAATGATTTGCCAGATAGCGGGATCACCTGTTAATAGCTGCGATTCCCAGGATGTTGGGACGGGACAATGCCAGTATTCCAACTGTAAAAGGCCCAACAAAAGGCAAAGCGAAGGATTTGCGGGAAAAGAAGAAGAAATAAAGAGCGGATGTTGTGCACGCTTCAAGCGCAAGCGTAACGGAAATCAAAAAAAGGACAAAAGGTAAGCGAAAAATAGTGAAAAGGAGAAAGAGGAACTGGGGAGAGTGGAGAGTGTGGGTGAGGAAGTAGTAAAAATGGTAAATTAAGTTGTACCGCTATGGGATCGAGATCTAGAGAAACGTAGAACAAACGGAAGTGAAGGAGAACCACTTCCGATGGATATAAAGAACCACACACTACGTTCGAGAGTATTTCCAGTTTTAGATTTAGGTGGGTTCATTTTTAAATTCTAGAGATTTTTTAAGGATAATAATTTCATTTAATGAAGATAGTTCAAGTTCGTAAGAAACTACGAATACGAGCTCTAATCACCGATCATAAAATCTACATCTGTGAGTTAATATTTAAAGATATACCCATCTCAGATAGCAAATTCAATCGATATAAGCAAACCCAAGTAATAGATATTATAACCTATAGTAACAAGATCTGACCCCAAACAAATATGTGAAAATTTTAACAAGTGTTTGTTTGTCTAGCCGCGCCAGATAATTTATGGATCCAGCGGTTTTATCAACGCGACGACATTGCCTTCCCACAAGTGTTGCGTAAAACTTGTATAGTATAACTCCCCGATCGCCGCCCGTCCCCGATCTCAATTTCTTTGCATTGTAAACAAGAAAATATGAGAGCAATATCGGAAAGGAAAGGCACACAATCGGGAATGGGAGGAGAACGCCCTTATCGGCGTGACATTGTCTCGATGCGGGGGCAATGGTGGGGCCGAGACTGGAAGGGGAATGGTAAATGCGAATGGAAGTGGAAGTGGAAGTGGCAGAGAACCAAACAAACAAACAATCAAACAAACCAATGAGCCAGCGAGCCCATAAGAATCACTTCCCATCGCCATGTCAAATGTCAAAACTCGTAAACGGATAATTTAAAACTGTAAAACGGAAATCTCAAATAAAAACATATAGGATACAAAGCGGTTGAAGGTGTCGAATAGTCTATACCCTGTAGCAATTGATTGGCCTAAGAAAATATTAAGAAATTACTTAAATAGTTCCCTAATAAGTTTGATTTTATTTAGTTATTTTTTAAATATGTAAAATGTTAATATTGAAACCTACTCAAAAACTCCATAACTGCGCCTGAGTTTAGCATACCCTAGAATTCACCTAGTACCTTTATCGTTGAGAGCGAGGCGCAGGCGCAGCTCTCTCGCAGTCACGTAAGTGTGTCAGGCAGTCGTGGGTGTGTGTGGTAGAGGGTTCCCTCTCTTTCTCTATTCCTCAGCGATGTGCCGGCTCATTTGAAACGGTCAACATTTGTTTTTAATCTTAAGCGTTTGCCTGTCGATGGTTTGGATCGGTTTGTGTGTTTTTTTGCGTTAGACGTGCTGGAATGCCGTCCACAACTGTGGCGAACAGAGTTACAGGGTGTCCCGTCCTCGTCGCACACACTATCGCCAGATGGATGCCACATGAAGCTCACCCACAGGCGAAAACAAGCGGGGCTGTTGTGCTCTCATTCCAGCCCGATAAGCTCCCCACACACACACAAGCACGCACTCTGCCTCTCGTTCCCTGCCCCGTGTCTCGTATTTGAGTCATCGTCCTAAAAACAACACAGCAACAAAGCGAACTCCACTTTACTACACTCAGAAAAAGTTGTGAAACCAAAACAAGCAATTTAATACCTAAGAAGTTGTATTCCTTTAAAATGTATCTTTGAAAAAAACTTATTTATTAAATGTTATATAAAATCAAAATCTCCAAATAAAACATTTCAAACATTATAAAACATTATGGCAAATGAAATTTTTCTCAGTGCCTCACCTCTCTCAGTGGAGCTTCTTCTTCTTTTGGCGCTGCGTTCATTGATCGCCAAAGCCAATTGCTTCGAGTTGTGTTGAGTTAAGTGCTGCGTCAACGTTGTTGACTTACATACTCACAGAGGCACTGCTGCCGGCACATACATACATATATATATTTATATGTACATACATGCATATCTTGATTGTCACCCCTCCCACCGCCCACTGGCCCATCTCCCCTCGCCCACTCTCGCTCCATGTTTCTTCGATATCTTTCACCAATGGATTTTCATTTTACGCTTTATACGGCTCTAATTGAGTGCCTTCCAATTGGGTTATGGATTAATTTTTGTGCATAAATTAAATATCCATGGCACACACATGTCTCTCCATAAGCTTGTGTGTCTGCTTTAGGGGCATTTAGAAAGCAATTTCAAGTGGGCAGCCGGGAGAAAATGCAATTTTTCCACATACCTACAATGGTGGTGAAAATAATAATGATAAGAACAATGCTTGTTAATGATTAAAACAATTGTGGATTTTTCTTAAGATTAATAACTGGGTAGTATGAATATTTTCTGCAATGTTTTGTTAATATGACCTTATCCAATATTTATTTGATATACACTTTCGTATCTTATCTGTCATATCTTTATTTTTGCAACCAACACAATATTATCTTCTTTGCTACTTTATATGAGTGAATGGATCGTTTTTAATAGGTCATTTTTTTAAATAAAAAATGTTTATCTTGATCTGCAAAACTAAGATAAAAGTCTAATAATATAAATGCTTTCCCAAAGAAAATATTATATTATAAGTATATATAATCTTATCTCAATTCCCTATATCTTGTTCAGAATTCATATGTTTCCAGAATGTTTATATTTGTCCCATAGTTGAGTTCCTATATTTTTCACCACAATTGTATGTACTTAAAGTATTTTTATATATGTATGTTGCCTGAATGTATTGACATATAGGGTGTGGCAGAGTTTTGGGAATCGCGTGAGTGGAATTTTGGGCAAGAACCACATAGTAGGTACCCTGTAAAAAATTAAAAACCACGCAAATGCGAAACTCTTTTTAATTGGCATTCACAGTACTGCAAAAGACCCCCCACATATCTAGGCATCCAAACAATGGAAAGAGTAAACACTTTTAATTGTTTGCGGCGAGTGATTTAACTATCCGCCGCCTGACTCAAGCCGCGTTCCAGAAGCCAATGCTCCTTTTTGAAAGTGACTCATCATTCATATTCACATTCACCGTCCAGTCCAGATTTCAAGGCATGTTTGTTATGTGTAACAAAAAAATTAGTCAGCGGTTGGAAAATGTTTTGCCTCATTCAAGACATTCATTCCGCATTTCAAAATCCAGCGTCACGGTGATAATTTCCAGACGTGTGCCAAGAAGATCGGGGGGTTCGGTGAACGCCGATCGGAACACCCTGTACGAGTTGGCCCCGTCGATTCTTCCGCTGCAGTTGAGTAAACAATAAAGTCAATATGAAATTCTTTTCTGTTTTTTTATGTAGTTAAACTAAAGAGAAGACTTTATTTTGTAAAATGCAAGAGTATATTTTTTGTTGTTGTTGTTTTTCGCTGCTGCTTCTGCTTTTGCTGGTGTATGTGTGTTTCGGGTGTTTAATGACTTTATGCATAATAGGTAAAATACAATTACAATATCAATAGCATATACGTTATACATGGTTTCGTTATTCGTTATAATTAATTTTAGGATCAATTTCGCCTCGTACTCGTACTTTCTGCTTAGGTGTGGGTTTTCTTTTCTTTTTATTTAAGCTTTAAGATATTTAAGTATTTTGTAAATACCGTTTTGTTTCTGGCTCGATTTAATTCGATTGCGATTTCAATTCATTAGGCTAGCAAATGTCTCTCGTCAAGTGAATGCATGGATACATGTATGTATATATCGGTAGAATACTGCAACTGCTATGTAATATGTATTTCGTTTAAACTTTAAAGTATGGTAGAAAACAAAGGCAACCGCCGTCGCAGGACGATTGCTGTGCGAATAGAAGCCTTGTGGGGCGGCTGGGGCCCAACAATAGATATATATATATATATTTATGCACTTTTTCGTATTACTAGAAATGGTAGGTATATGTGTAGGATACGCTAGGGGTTACTTTTTGTTTGTTCTCGAGATTAGCGCTTAAGTATATCGAAGAGGAGGAGGAGCGGGACTTGCGGTATGGGGGAATGGGAATGGGGGGATGTGGTTTTTGAGCGGGTTGACTTAGAACAGACCCTTCTTCTTCTTCTCCTTCTTGCCGTCCACGTTGTCAGAGCTGCTGTTGGCCCCCAGACTGCGTCGCTTGAGCTCCTCCAGCGTCACATGGTTCACGTCCTCCCACTCCTTCTTCTCGCGCTCGAACTCCCGCCGCTTCTCATCCAGCTCACGGATCTGCAGCTCCAGTGCCTTCTTCCGCTCCTCGTGACGCCGCGCCAGCTCCAGTTCCGAGTCCCTGAGCTTCTGCATCTTCTCCTTGACCTTCATGTCGAACACCTGCTCCATCTCGGCCTCCATTTTCTTCATCTTCTGCTCATGCTCACGCTTCTCCTCCTCCATCTGGGTGAGGGGATTCTTGTTGGACAGCCTGGCCTTGCCGTCCACCAGGCCCAGTTCGGATAATTTTCGGCAGCGGTAGTTCTCGTAGTGAACGTTGTTCGTGACGTCCTTCAAGTCCTGCAGGTGGGTGCGTATGACCATGTTGCGCAGAGCTATAAAGTCGCAGTGCGTCAGGTTCTCCACCTCGACGAGACCCCAGGGATAGCGCCGACCCCGCACCTTCTTTCCGTCCTGCTCGATGATGGTGTTGGCACCCACCACCGCAAATGGCACTCGGCTGCGCAGATTCTGCGTGGTCTTCGCCTCCTCGGCCGCGTCCTCCAACGTGGCGGGGAAGTCGTAGATCTTGATCTTGTGCTGCGCAATCTCGTTGAGAATCTGTTTCTTGAACAGATGCACCTCGTCGGGCGTCATGGTGTCCGCCTTGGCGATCACCGGCACCAGATTCACCTTATCGGACAGACTCTGCATGCAGGCAATGTCCAGGGGCAGCAGGCCGTGGCCCGATGGCGCTATGAAGTACAGGCAGCAGTGCACCCGGCTGTCGGAGATTGTCTTGCGGTAGACGCGAGACTCGGCGGTCAGGTACTCCTCGTACTTGCTGTCCACGTACTCCAGGATGGGCACCCAGCAGTTGCTGTTGTCCACGGCATCGCCAAAGCCCGGGGTGTCCACCACGGTGAGCGTGAGATTGACGCCGTTCTCTTTGAGCATTACCTTGGTGGCCTCCACGGCCACGGTCTTCTTCTTGCGCAGCGACGGTCCAGGATACTGTTCGGCGTTGTAGATGTCCGACAGGAACATGGAATTGATCAGCGTGGACTTGCCCAGCCCACTGGCGCCCACCACCATCAGGGTGAACTCGAAGCCCCGCTTGACGGCCTTGCGGTAGACCTGATTGGGCAGGTTGGCGAAGCCCACATAACCGGCGATCTCCATCGGCTTCTGGCGCACCGGGAGCGGCGGCTTCTGCGGTTTCTGCAGCTGGTGCTCCTTCTCCTGCAGGTCGTGGGTGAGCTTGTTCGAGTCGCCGTTGGAGGCGCCGCTGGCCGAGCTGTCCAGCTTGCTGGCGGACACTGGCACGCTGGGCGGCTGGTTAGGCGGTCGGCCGCCCAGCGAGGACTCGCTGCCACCGTTACTCGTGGCAGAGGACGCGGTCGACGTCGCCGTCGCCGCAGCCTGCTGCTTGTCACGCAGCGCTAGTTGGGCAAGGGTGCTGGGCAGCGCGGAGATGGCACCGCCGCCGCCGCCGCTGCCGCCATTGACGGCGTTTGAGCGAGGACTATTCATTTGAATGGCCGCCAAGCGCCGAGATAGCTATCTGTGTGTTTCGAGGGTTCTTTAAGCGGGGTTTGCACAAGCGACGCTTCACTGTGGGTTTCAATATTTCTGCACTAAAAACGCTTATTTTTTCACCGTTTGTCACGCCTACGCCAGCTCTTTTTCGCTCTTACTTTTTTTGCATTTTCTGTGTCAGTATGACCGTCGGCGGCAACGCGAAAAATACTTCTGCTCCGCTCTCAACGGCAACAACAACGCCCCTGCTCGGCCGCAGTGTGGCCGTGGAAAATACCGAAAGGGAGCCAGGAAAATACCAAACGACGCTTGATGGCAGGGCGCATGAGTAATGCCCCGCATACACACACACTGCTCGGTATTTATCAATGCACATGCACAGCGGCTGTTTTCCGCGGCCTTATCATCTGGAATGTTTAAAAATAGGCGAAAAGAAGTGCATTCATGGGGCCTGGCACATGGGATTCCAGATTTCTGGGCCTCAATGACTGCTCTTGAGTGGGATCGGATTACATTCGGTTGCAGCACAGAATGGAAATATTTGTTGGGATGACTTTGACTTTCAAGCGGACAGGGGCGGAGTTGAGGGGTCGATATACAAAAAAGTAAATGCGCAAGGTGATTTTCTTGCAAAGGTTTTAAAATCAATGAAAGGAAATAAGTTGAACTCATTTAAAAATTTAAGAGGTCGAAATATAATTAAATTACATGTAAATTAAAAATATAAAAGTACACCCAGCTACTTTACCTAAATTAATTTATTACTTCTGCATTATTCGAACATCAAAATGATAACTTTTTATTATAATTATTTTAATTGATCCCCCTGAAAAAAGGTTTGCCTCCGCCTTTTTGTTCTTTTAGTTTGCTGCTTTACTTTTGTTTTTGTTGCAATGTTGCACAGCACAAAGAGAATGAGAGCATAATCTCTCTCAGAGAGCAAAGATGCCTGTTTCGCGTAGGTGTTGTTTTTGTACTGGTGAGAACAAAGCTCTCGCGCTGTGGTTGTTGTTTTTGTATCTTTTGCATCTCAGAACCTGGCTCTCCGTTGACAGCCATAATTTCTGGGTTTTTGAGTGGCGATTGCTTCTCCTCGGAGAGCCGCTTTCAAGCTAACGCCTCTCGTGGGCGTGTGGGAATTGAACGTAAAAAAGGAGCTGTGGTGCCCTGGATAATGATTGCCTGCTGTCGGCTGACCCGCTTCATGCTCGAGTGTCCTCGTCAAAAGTTCCCACACACGCCTCGTCCTGGCACCCTCCCTGCTGCTCCTCCTCCTCCTCCTCCTCTTCTCCTTCGCATGCCGATGCACACACGCACACCGACAAAGCCCGCTGATTGTGTTTGTTTGTAATTTAAATTCTCATGCACTTCTGGCGATCGGCGAGGAGGCGGGGATATGGGATAACTACCACCACAAGCGCAGGCGAAGAGTCCTGCGTCCTACTCCGCCTGCTTCCTGGAGGTGATGTGGTGGTGGTGGCGGCGGCACATGATGGTGGTGGGTTCCTTGCTTCCTTCCTTCCGTGCCAGCGATCGAGCGAGCGACCGAACTTCCCCCTTTTGCACGTGGATTTCCACTAAACGCCGTCTGTGCGACATCAAAAGGTGATCGTGAGAAAGTTTTTTTCTCACATTATTCCACATCGGGCGATGTGCGACTTCTGTTTTAATTTTAGCCCCTGTCCCAGTCCTCCTGTCGAAATTATTATGCATTTATGAATTGATATGACTCGCGGTGGCTCGATTTTTCTCCCCGAGGGAATGGTATGACTGTACTTATAGGAAGATTTACAGTTGTTGTCGTCGGGGGAAAAGTAGGGAATGATAATGAGAACTGGAGGATTTACATACCTTGGGTAGGGAAGCTCTGTACCTCCAACTCCCCTATGTCGAAAAGTATCTGTAACTCAGTCTCAATTGGCTTTAATTGATTTGAATGTCTCCAATTCCAATACAATCATGTTTCTTTTGGGTCTACAAGGGGAATTTGATAGAATTCAATTTAAATTGGTTACCATTTATTCAATAGAACAGCTTATAGAAAACAGTACCAAATCAATTTGGGGTTATACTTCCCAAGAAAAGACATTGAAAGGCCAAAAGAATGTATTTATTGATTTGTATACGAAAAAAGGGACCTATTTATTAGTTTTTGTAGAAAACTCTTTTATGATGAATAGTAGGTTCCGGTTTATTAATATTATATAAAAATATATCCTGCTACTCTTACTATTATTTTAACATTAAAAATTAAAAAATAAGGGGAAAAAGAGAAAAGAAAATAAAGGAAAATAAAAGATTGTACGTTTCTAGCTCTATAATTTATATGTTAAAAATCATTAAAAAGTATATATATTATAAATAAACAAATTTTATATTTTTAGCTTTCAAAATACAAAATAATAAATGTACACCTTTAACTTTATTCTTTAAAGTAAAATTATGAAGCCAAAATTCCCAATTTCCATATCTCTCAGTACCTAAGATACTATTTTTTACGACAGATGCTGGGGTTGAGAAACCATTACCAACCGTAACTGCAACCGCAAATCTTTACAACAAACAAGTCCCGCCTAATCTGCCCGCAACCCTTCCTCATCATCGTCGTTGTAGTGATCCTCGACAGCTGTTTCGCATCGGGCACGCTCCATCCTAAATTCATGCCGAGTCGCATCTTCTCCTTGGATATTATGTAAGATGTTTGCCAGCAATTAGAGAATCCTCTCCAAGAAGCCGATGAAAAACCCCGCACGTCCCCTGAAAAGTCAGTTTTCCAAGCGCCGTCCATTGTCCGGGCCGTAAGCCATTGTTGTCCTGGCCCAAAAAGGAATGACGGGGGATGCAGCCCGAAGATGGGATGATATGTGGATGGGGATGGCAGCTGTAACAATCTTTGGCACGAGTGCCAAAGGACAGTTTAGTGCAAAATGTTGGCTTAGGGAGCAGCTGATCTCCTAACTGACCGTTACATCAGCTGGTTCGGGGTCACCAATCAATAAGATCAATGATCCCAAGCAGGGTCTTAAAGATATTGTGGGTTTCATTAAATATGAAGCTATTATAATGAGTTCAAAAATTTTTCTTAGACTGAATATTTCAAGCAGTAAAGTCTAAGAAAGCATAAAATCAATTCAAAAGGGTGCAATTTCCATTTTCCTGAGTTCATAACTTATAGTTCCCTTCAGCTCTTTATTTTTTATGGAATATATATTTTATTCCCCCTTTTTGGAGCCTGTCAAAAAGAACTTTCCAGTTATTAGCCCAACTCCCCTGCCGGCCATTTATCAAATTCATAAAAATAAAAATCTCACACAGGAAAAGGAAGAAAAAATCACATAGTTGGGCGGCCCGTCACGACTTCTAATGCCCCGCAGACCGCACACTTCACTCAGATTTCCCCTCGCGACTAAGCGCCATAAAAATCAACAAGAAATTCATTTAAATCAACATATATCTTGGCTGAGGAGGTGATGTCCTCCATCCTCCACCTCAAAAGTCTTGGAAATCCACTTGGGTTTAGTTCCGTTTGGATCAGTTCACACATTTGCCACCGTTTCATATTTTTCATGCTCATTATTTTCCTTATAGGATATGGAATATATGTATATAAATGGGGGAGAGGGTGCCAGAGCACACCCCAAGTCATAACTGCAGTTCCCACAGCTAAAAATACACACACGCCCAAAGTCACTAATTTGAGGTTGAGAAAGGTCCCCGCCGCTTCCCCCCAGAATCCAGAATTGATTAAAAAAAAGGGAAGTAGATCGTCACTGGCCGACAGACGGTTGGATTGAAGCTTCCAACCGACCGGCTGCACAATAAAAATTAAAGTGTTTTAATGTGTAAATCGTGCGTTGTTCACAACGCACCGAGGAAGCCCCAAAAGGGAGGATCCTCTCTGCCTTTGGATATAGACCCAAGCCCGGCTACCGATCGGCAGCGATCGTGCCACACTAAATGACGTTTACCTTGATCCGATCCCTTCTTCTTCCCAGCGAAGAAAGACAAGGAGAGAAGCCTCTGAAGCAACTCAGTTTTGGGGCTGATATTGAACTTTGATTTCTGCCCGGTTTCTTCGTTATAGAATTTCAATTCTCTCAATTTCGGTGCCGGTTTCTGTAGAAGCACCCGAGTCTGCACGTTTTGCCAGACGATTGATCCACATATGTCTGACGGGCCTGAGGTTGCTGCTCTGTCCCTGGCTCCGACTCTGTCTCTGGCTTTCTTCCACCAAACTGCAGTTGTGCCAGCTCATCGTGTTTATTTGGGCTTTCGTGGGAAAATGTTTGCCAAATTTGCGGCATTCGTAAGGAGTTGGAGCTGAAATGTAAGGATCATTAAAGGGGTTGCCGTTCTTTATTAGCTGTTACTTATTACGTTTTCAGACTCATCATAAATTTGGTATGTGGTTTTAAAGTTTTAAGTCAAGATAATATGGGGACTTGGAGTTTTTATAGAAAAAAAGTTGTATATATCTTCTTGTTTTAATATTAGATAAAGAAATATAGAAAGATAGATAAAATCTTCTCTCTTGCTTTCTGGAGCAAAAGTCTTATAAAACAATATTTTTCATTAAAATTATATAAAAACCATATTGATTCTTTCAGAGCATCACCCGGAATGACCCTCATGCACCGCTATAATGCTGATCAGCCCAGAATTCAAGCCAACCCCTTGGTTTAGCTGGGCAGCATTTATTCAATTTACGAAAGCTGACATGATCAGTGCAGCAGTGATCGCGGTTGATGGATGATCGCACAGATTATTGCCCAACGCGGGATTTACGCTCGACATAAACGTAATGTCAGCTGCGATCGGGGCGCTTTGCACAACCAGAGTTGTCAGGCTATATTTGAGGTTACTCCCCAAAATATAGGAATATATAAAACTTTAGGTAGATCGGCCAGCTGCCAGCTGGCGCATGGCCCGCGACCATGGTTATTGACAACTCCTTTGGCCTTAATCCACCCAACATCGTAAAGTAATAAATTTGCCTGAAGAAGGAAAATCTGTTCTGACCGGAGTCAGGTAATCTCTTGGTAATGATTGACCCACGACCCTGAATCTCCAGGCCCGATTCCAAGTCCCAAATTCGGATCGCGCGATCCCAAGCAACCCCCTTTAAGATGGCCAGGCAAAAAATAAAGATCCTGAATAATTTCGCCTTGTAAGGGGGTTGGGTTGTCGTCCTCACGGGGGTTGCGGCAGCTGCGTCGCACAATTGCCAAGAAGTTCTCCTTAATGAATTGCAAATCATTGGACGGGCATTGATCAAGTTTGCTTTGTGCCCAGGGTGAGATCTGAGGGACTAAAATGCCATCAGACACCCAAAACATGCAGCCGGACTTATAGAGATTGTATCGGCATCTGTCGCGAAATATGTTGGTGTCTATAGTTTCATTTATATGGATTATTTTGGATTAGGGATAGTACTTAGATGGAAAGTTGTAGAGTTTATGGAAAGATGGGTTCTAGGAGAGTTTTATATGTTTTTTTAGATTTCCTTGAAGTATACTATCTAAAAATGATATTGAAATTTTCCGAATATTATAGTATCAATTTCTTAGTTTAAAAAGAAGAAAATATATTTAAATTATTTTGTATATGAGTATTTGCATCACAAAATTTATATTGGCCTTAAGAAGAAACATTTTTAGGATAATTCCTGTTTAAAGTTGTGCTAATGACTTGGCTTAACCGAATGTTGTGTTATTTCTAGAGTCCAGAAGTCGGGTTTATGTTCGTTTACTTAGCTAAGCTCCGAGTTACCATAATCCCAAGGGATACCAAAGCAATTTGTTGACTCGACAACCCTGCCTGCTCACTCTGAATAATACTCACTGAATCATTTCCACTCACTCGCTTCCACTCACTCGTAATTTGAGTGAAATTCTTCGGCTGCCTTGAAAGTTCTCAGTCTGCAGACGGCGATCGTTGAGCTGGCTACCTGCCTCTGCCGCTGCCTCTGTCCCCGGCATCGCCAGGTAAACGCGAGCGTCTTTCGTTTCCACTCGGGGACTCGTTTCGCCTTCGTCGCGATTCGTTTTTAGTGAGTGTTGCAACGTTCCGAGGATCAGTATCCTTTTGGCATCCCGTGAGCGCGGTCGTCAGCCGCTCTCTACCTTCTCGCATGAACACTAAAATATAAACCAATATTATTCTGATAACAAACTGAAACGCGAAACGTTTGTTAAGTTTTTGTTGAATTAAAAGTACGTGCAATAATTGTTAAAAAATATTTCGTACTTGAACCAAAGTTATAACTATTTGTGTTGTGAAAAAAATAAAAACAAAACCTTTGCTGAACTAATATCAGCTGCAAAATTTGGATTATTACTGCTTCTTTTGGATATATACAAATTAAAATCGTTACACAAAATGGATTACAAACACGATATTAATTCTGATGATGATTTCGACTGCTCCAATGGCTATAGCGATAGCTATGGCAGCAACGGTCGCCAAGTCAATCCTAACGGATTGTCCAAGGCGGAGTTGAGAAAGGTGAGTTAAGGATCTGGATATGATGGAGTTTAAGTGCTTAGAAGATGAGGGTTTCTATATAAAAGTTATACGCTTCTTGATTATAGTTAATAAAAATATTTGTATGAGAATAACGAAATAGATTAAAGAATAATGCAATAATATTAGGATATTTAAATAAAAAATCATCCTAGAAATATTCACAATTACATGGAACCTTTTTTAAAAACTATTTCCAAGGATAGGTTCTAATAGTTGTTCTTAACAATTCTTCAATAATGCCTTACATTCAAATTTCTTTTAAGGGAATAAATATCTTTACTATATATATTTAAAACCATAAATCAATAAATTTTTTTTTAAATTAAATTAACAACAATTAACTAATTACTAATCGCTATTCTTTATCCTTTTTTTAGACCAACAAACCCATTATGGAGAAACGTCGTCGGGCTCGCATTAATCACTGCCTCAACGAACTCAAGTCCCTGATCCTGGAGGCCATGAAAAAAGACGTGAGTATATCCTTTTCAAGTGTCCAGAAGAAAGCAAGGAGTGTTCCGCCCCCTTTGATAGTTAGAAACTAGACCTCCGATCCATATCTCAGAACACTTTCAATATAAATTATGTCAGACCATAAAAAAACCCTTAAAACACAAGTGTCCAGAGGGCGGCAAAACTACAAAAAGGACCAACAAAACACACTGTATATAAAAAACCGACAACTCCTACGACATATAGAGAGGGACTGTAAAAAAGTCAGGGCTCTAATTGAGTATTAAATTTTATTGATGATCATTACACGAGAGCGCCGATGAGGAGTCAGTCAGTGGAGAGACCAAAAAGTGTTAACAAGTCGAGGAATTACGCAGAAATCGCCGGAGATGCGAACGAAACCAGTTTTTCCAAGGAGTGATCCTGCTGTGAGAAAACTACAAAGCAGAAATCAAGCCGCCGCAGAATTCTGCAGGAGAGCCCAGGCTCTTGGGCTGCACCAGAAGACCGAAAATCAAATAAGAAAGACATTGAGGGAAAAAAAAAAAAAAAAAAAAAAAAAAAAAAAGCAAAAGTAAACAAAAGGTTCAGACAGGGCAGAGCGGGGCGAGGTCGGCGAGTCGGGGTATGGGGGACTGGCGAGCGACCTGCGTGGGAACCTTTTGCTAAAATATGCAGTCCCAGCGGGCGAGAAAGAGATGGAGATGATGGGTGTACGGGGAGCGAAGAATCACAAAGATTGCAGTGAGCAAAAAAGTTCAGAAAATATTAAAAACCAAAATTAAATTCTGAAAGCAAAAATTTCTTTAAAAAGTATTAATATTTCCGAAATTTTAAAAAATTCCCTAGAAATTACACTTTTTTAGTGGCTTTCTGAATTTCCAATCATAAATCTTAGAACACCCATTTCTCTCAGTGCAAAAGAACAATCTTCGTTCGTTCTTCTGTTGCCGCAGTTGCTGAATCTCACCTTGGTCGTGTGATATTTGCAGAGTGGACTGGACTGAAGTGGACTGCAGATTACACGCGAATAGTTGGACATATGAGGCACGAATCGTGTGCTCCTTAACTCCCTGCACAGTTTCCCAGTTTCCCAAGCCATTGAACTTGTTGTAGGGCCCAAAACAATTAGCCCGGCCAACTCCAGGCCGTCTTCATTTCATCATTATCTGACTTTAACTCATTCCCCACTCTCTTGTTCTCTACTTTTAGCCGGCACGTCACACCAAACTGGAGAAGGCCGACATACTTGAGATGACGGTGAAGCATCTACAGTCGGTGCAGCGCCAGCAGCTGAACATGGCCATCCAGTCGGATCCCGGTGTGGTGCAGAAATTCAAGACGGGCTTCGTGGAGTGCGCCGAGGAGGTGAATCGCTATGTCAGCCAGCTGGATGGGATCGATTCGGGTGTACGTCAGCGCCTTAGCGCCCATCTGAACAACTGTGCCAATAGTCTGGAGCAGATTGGATCGATGAGCAACTTCAGCAATGGCTATAGGGGTGGAGTATTTCCTGGAGCTGCCCCCACAGCAGTTACGGCTGCTCCTGCTCCACTGTTTCCCTCACTGCCGCAGGATCTGAATAACAACAGCCGCACAGAGACCTCGGCTCCGGCCATTCAAATGGGCGGACTTCAGCTGATACCCTCTCGTCTGCCATCTGGAGAGTTTGCTCTGATCATGCCCAATACTGGGGGGTCCTCAGCCCCTCCGCCAGGACCCTTTGCCTGGCCTGGCACAGCTGCAGGAGTAGCAGCCGGAACAGCCAGCGCCGCCTTGGCCAGTATTGCCAATCCTACGCATCTGAGTGATTATACACAGAGCTTCCGGATGAGCGCCTTCAGCAAACCGGCAGCTAGTCAGGCTCCTCTAGCCAATCCCATGCACAACCAGCTTCCCGGACAGACACAGCTACCAACAAAGAACAACTCCAGCAGTCCGCCCCTGAGTCCCATCTCCTCCATTTCCAGCCAGGAGGAGGAGTCTTCGCGGACTGCTTCCCCCACCGTGGACGTGCTGACCAAGCACAGCTTTGCCGGGGTATTCTCCACGCCACCACCCACCAGCGCAGAGACCTCGTTCAACACCAGCGGATCCCTGAACCTGAGTGCCGGGAGCCATGACAGCAGGGGATGCTCGCGATCGCTGGTCCACTTGCAGCAGCAGCAAGTGAGCTCCACCAGCGGCGGCATCGCCAAGCGGGAACGAGAGGCCGAGGCCGATTCCAGCGACTGCTCCTTGGATGAGCAGCCGTCTTCGAAGAAGTTCCTTGCCGGTGCCATTGAGAAGTCTGCCTCCGCCTGGAGGCCCTGGTAGAAGTTGCAACTCTCTTGCCCTCTCTCACTATGTTAAGTTTATTCCCAATTGTTAATTTATTTCATTGCAATTTTTTCAAA
>VNJY01005676.1:0-15379 GCA_008042715.1 Drosophila bocki
TAATATAAAATAATAATAATAATATAAAATAATAATAATAATATAAAATAATAATAATAATATAAAATAATAATAATATAAAATATTAATAATAATATAAAATAATAATAATAATAATATAAAATAATAATAGTAATATAAAATAATAATAATAATAAAAAATATTTCTTATTGTTAAAAACTCACCTGTTTTACAGTTTTCTCCCAGTGTTGCCTGTGGAAATTCGATCGGCAATGGCGACCAACCGCAACAGCCGACAGGCAACATCAAACAAAACTGAACGGCGACCATTCCGGGGGTGGTTGCTGGCTTTCTTTCTGGGATATGGGGCAGGTGCTAGGGAGGGGGCGGCAGCGGATGAGGTGGCTGCAATTGAACACCGCGACCTCCACAAGCTGCAACGCTGCTGCGACTGCAACTGCAACGGCGGCGTCGGCAATCTTTGATGTGTGCTTTGATTTCCGGCAGCCAGATAAGATTTTATTCTCCTCCAGCTCCTACTTCTTCTCCTCCTCCTCCTCCACCTCCTCCTCCTGCTGCTGCTGCTGCTGCTCCTTCTCAAGATCAAGACGAATCGCTGCAAAATTCGTTATGGATCTGATCTACGTTGGAGGAGGAGGAGGAGTAGGACCCTGCGAAATGGCATTAGTTTTAAGAGGGGTAAACACCTGTAGGCTTCCTGTTCCGCTTGATATTTACCTATTTAAATGAAGATCTCCACCCAAGTGGGTTATCCATAATGTTTGGTTTGTAATTAAGATCATTTTTAGACACTTTTTCACACTCTGTGAGCCGCTCACTCTCGGGTTTCATTATAAAAAGGCCTCAATTGACGGCAATTCAGGGCGCACTTCCTCCCTGAATCCAACCCATGCCCAAAGATCACTCTCCTTTCTTCAAATCCATAATCCGCAATGAAAACACTAGCAAGAGATCTGAAATATATAGGGATGATGTGAAGGCTTTGTTTGTGTTTGTTGATTCTCGGGGATCCGCCAGTTGTTTGAACTTGGGATGCACACGTAAAAATATCATCAAAGAGATCGATCTGGCAAGAAAATAATAATAATAGCTAATGTAAGCACTTGCACTTGGCCTTCTTCTTTGTAGTGTGTCTTTTGTTTACCCTATAATATATTCCCGGGGTTTAATTTTCTTTATTTGCTGTGTCTTTCATGTCTCTTTCGGTTAAGTGTCCCTATTTTTATGGCGTACGTAAGCGGGGATCACTTGGGTTTTGCAGGAGATTAATTCAATTTGTGTTGATCGTGCGTTTAAGATCTTGGATAGCTTCGTATCCGGATATGGATGAGGATGAGCATGAGGAGGAGCTGCGGAAGTAGATCTTTGAAAGATCTTTGGAGGATCTTTGAAAGATCACTGAAAAGGTAGTCATAGTTAACCATTGTCTGTCACTTGACAAAGATTGAAGAAATGCGATTAACGAGGGAATATTGCTGGTAAATTGTTATCCAAGATTAATTGATTAATTTAATTAATTAATTAATTATGACTACCTTTTCAGGGATCTGTCAAAGATCTTTTCCGCAGCTCCTCCTCAATTTATTACTAAATATTTACCAGCTTATTATTTATGCTTTTTCTAGAGGCCTGTAATTACTCTTTCTGTTCAGGCTATTATTTAATTTATATTTTCTTAATATTTAAGTGGTGCTCTTTTTATTTAGAGGTAATTTTTATATAATTATATAATTTATATAATTTTTTTATATATTTTATATAATTTTTTCATCAAATTTATATACATTTTTTATAGAATTTATATATATTTACTTTGTTTCTTTTGTAAAATTTATATTTTTTATATAATTTATATAATTTTTAATATTTTTTTGTATAATTTATATAATTTTTAATATTTTTTTTTTTGTATAATTTATATTTTTTTTACATAATTTATTTATTTTTTATATATTTTTTTTTTTGTATAATTTATATTTTTTTTACATAATTTATTTTTTTTTTATATAATTTATATTCTTTTTTTATAATTTATATAATTTTTAATATTTTTCATAATATTTTTATAATAATTTATATATTTTTTATATAAATAATATAATTTTTGTATATAATTTTTTTTATAATGTATATATTTGTTATATAATTTATATAATTTCTAATATTTTTAATATTTTTTAATATTTGTTATAATATTTTTTTTATATAATTTATATTTTTTTTATATAAATTATATAATTTTTCTATATAATTTATATAATTTGTTTAATTTTTTTATAATTTATATATTTTGTTATATAATTTATATAATTTTCTAGTGCCTCTTTGCACTTCTTGTTTTGAAATACAATTTTTCTCTTAAAAACTTACCTGTGAATGTCAAGGAAAATCCATGTCTCTCAAACTGTTGACTTCCAGTGACACTTGGTTCCATTTTCCTGGCTTCAAAGGCTGCCGGCCGCGGCTCAAAGAGGATTTGCTCAGCCGTTAAGAGCTTACAACATGGGCCAACGATCATATTTTCCACGACGCCTCTTGTTAGCCATTTTCCATTTACCATTTTTCATTTTGCCATTTTCCATTTGCTTTTCCCAGCGATCACGAGTTGACATTGATTTGTTTAAGCTATTTCAGCTTTATACACACTTGACTCTCAAAAAAGGAGTTTTTTAAATATTAAAATATATTTACAAATATTTTTAGAATTTATATAATCAAAATACATACATTCATTGACCTGAAAAGCGACTTTAATGTCTGCTTCGAGTACTTTTTCTCAGGCGGCTTGGGGGCCACCCACATTCTGTATCCGAAAGATACACTCTTTTAATGCTCTTTTGGCGTGTGTGTGTGTGCTCTGTAGTGTACCATTAACTAGTTTTCTGGTCGGCCGAGTTCAAACGCGCTTATTAATCTCTGGTACTTGTGTTTAGTACTTTTAAATACGTTTTGAGTACTTTATTCAGTATGCTTGATGTTTCGCCGCCGCTCCAAGTCACGATGTTTGCCCTGCTCAGTTCTCGGCTCAGCTCTCCCCCTTTTATCGCTTCTCCCTGTCTCTCGGTTTCTCGGTTTCTCTGTTTCTCCGTTTCCCTGCCTGTTTGCTTCTTTTTTCTCTGTTTTTTTGCTCTTGCGAATTGGACGCGCGTCAATATTTATTTTATTTATCTTCTTGGCCGCCGCTCAGCTCACGGATCTTCAAGGCAGGAAAAACGATAGCCAGGGGGGGGGGATAGGGGGGTGCTTACACCGAAAAAAATATAGTTTTAAAGCGGGAAAAGGGAAAACGTTTGCAAAACAAGATACTTTAATTTTTTAAGAGTTCTCTCATCTCAAAATACTTTAAAAAATCATTAAAAATCTCTTTAAAATTAAAAAAAATATATATTTGATGTGTAAATTACATTGAAAATTCTATTATTTTTAAAAAGAAAAATATTTAAAGATTTTATTTTAAAGAAAACCTTGAAGGAGCTCCCTAAGTATATGAAATTTTAAACAAAAATCTTTAATTACGTTAATTGCAAGAGTTTAAAAAATTATTAAAAATTAATTTTAAAAAACTTTCGTTGATTTTCATCATTTATTTTTCTCAGTTTAGGAAAATATAGTCAAGAGCTAAGGCAGAGCCAGGTCAGTGGATTTGTACACCCTCGAAGCTGGCGCCCGCCTGCAATTCAATACACGCCGACTCCCCCCAGGGGGATCCCTCTTCCTCCTCCTCCTCCTCCTCCTCCTTTTGGCCAAAACTCTTTTCTTTGCCTTTCATGTTATCTCCTCTCTCTCACCCGTTGCTTCTTTTGTAGAAGCCATAGAAATAATGCGATAATTACAATGCCGAGAATCACTCCTCGCCCCAGGAGGAGCCCAGCCTGGGGGAGTTGAAGAGATGGGGGACACCGTGTGAAAGCCTTCTAAAGTTACTCCCCCGGGACAAGGCCGGGATTATCCTACTGCTACTTCAGTTACTCCACATAAATCTACCAGGACAGGCCCAGGTCTGATGGATAAATGGATAGGCGGCTGTGAGGTCTTAAGTAAATAAACTGAAGGTATTTTTAAAAAGAACAATATCGATATTGGGTAGTTTTATGTGAGAGTTATTATTATAATTTATTTTTTTATTATTTAACACGTACAATCACACCGCTGTCTAGGCCAACGGCAACCTTCACTTCATTCTAGAAATGTTAAAACCAGTTGGGAATTATATGTACACACATGTGAGATTTTTTTGCACCATAAATTTTACTGCTAAAATTGTACCAAAATTCCAATTAAATGGGAGGTTTTTTTTTCCTATAAAGGAGCTTTTTTCGCACAACAATGTAGTCTCAATTCGGTCCCCAATTACAGTTTATTTTTTTAACCGATTATAATTGCCTGAATATAAAGAAAGCCTCGACACGGTTATTTGATAGGCCCAATTAAAGGAGTTATATGCAATAAGGACCAGGGAAACAACCTGGCCTGGGAGTGTCCTGGTGGAAACCGATACGCCAGAAGCAGGGAAACCAAAATAAGGCAAAGCCTGGCCTGGCGCTAATTCAGGTACCACACGGAGGAGACCCAAAACAACAATAAAATCCCGCCAGCAGACAATAAAACCATAAAAAAAGGGAGAGAGAAATGTGGAAAAACAACAACAAGATCGGAAATAAAAATGATAAAAGCCCGCGAATATGAGTTCCCTTGAGGCAGCTTCTAAACCCAAAAAAAAAAATTACAAAGGAATACAAAAAAATATATATAATGTGCCATATCCTGGGGCAACAACTACTAGACCAGGACTGGGGTCCGTCTCATCCCATCGGCGAAGATGAAAGTGCAGCTGGGGTGCTAATAAAGTTGCCCGCGGACAAATAAAGAACTCCGATACTGCCGATCTCTGCCCTCTCTCTCTTGGAGCCGGTGGTGTAGGTGCTAATTCATACAGCCCCCCCTCCCCCACCAGACCCCACAGATGGAGATGGCGCGGCATTTCCATTTCGATTTTCAACAGAAATGAACTCCCCGATAAGAGAGACTAAATGTCAAAATTATCAACGCAAGCAAGGTGACCAATTAACCCATGATTGACCCATTAATGGGAAAATGGCAACATGGTTTTAAGGATAAAAAACTAAAGCTAAATAATAGTATATATGTCTTTAAAATAAATTAATAAAAATATAAATATGACATAATAGAATTATAAATAAAAATAAATAAATTGAATAAATACATGTATTTAAAATTTTTAGATTTATAAAAAATGAAAATTTTTAATATCTAAAAAGAAAACCCTTAAAAGTCAATAAAAAATAAACATTTCATATTACATTATTATTAAAAATAACATTAAAAAAAAACTATTAAAATAAAAAAAAAACGTAATAATAATATGAGGTTGGCGTTGACTTAATAAAATTATTAATATACATTTTTAGTGTAAAATAAAAACATTTATTATTAAGCAATTAAATTTTTGTATAGATGTTGTATAGATTTATAGAGTAAGAACATTTAATTATTTAAAATAACATTGAAAAAAAAAACCTTTAAAACTCAATAAAAAATAAACATCTCACATTACTTACTTCATTCTACATTAAAAAATGCAATAAAAACTTAAAAAAAAAATGCTAAAATGCTATGGCATTGAAATAATAAAATTATAAATATAAATTCTAAATACATGCAATTAAATTTGTTTTATAGATTTATAAATTAAGAACATTTAATTATCCTAAATAACATTGAAAAACTTCAACTTAATTACATCATTCTACTTTAAAAAACCTATAAAACCTTTAAAAAATTGCACAGAAATACATATATTAAATAAATCATAAAATCATATCATATTTATTACTTTATACTAGTTTAAAAAAATCTATAAAAACTAAAAAAAATTGCACAGAAAGATATTCAATATTTAATGATGCTCATAAAGGTCCCGTGTTATTTATTATGTAAATTCACCTTAGTTACATTTTTTTAGCAAATTTTTAGGCCATTTTAAATGTAATTTGTTTTGTAGGAAACCTTATACATATAAGCAAGAAAATAATTATTTAAAAACTAAAGACTAAATAAAATATTTGCCATGTTTTTATTCTAAATTTACATGGGTTAAAAACCCTGTGATAGTATGTCTCAGGTCATTCAAACACCGGAGATTGCAGATCGAGCGAGAGGATGATCTGGAGGGGCAACAAATACAAGAAATAAAAAAATAAAAAAATAAAACCAAAGACTAGCAGGACAGACAAAGTGCAAATATATGTTGCAGACCACAAAAGCCGGGCTCTCCGACGCTAAAAGCCAAAAGGAAGGCGGGCCAGAACCGAACCGCAAAAACAAAAACGAAAAGAAAATATAAAAAAAAAAAAAAAAAAACACGGCTGAGTGGATTGCCTTACCTCGAGATGCCAAAGTGCATCAGGCACTAAAATGCAGAAAATTGAAACAGGCTTTTAATGAAATGAAAGCGCCGCGAGAGATGAGATGCGCTGCGTCTGGTTTGGACGCTGGACACTGGATGCTGGATGCTGGGACTGCGGACTGCACCTATCTATCTGGCTATCTGCTGGCTGGCGTCCACGCGGCTCAAAGATGGTGGCAAACGAGAGCGAATAAGCGCTCCGGAAAAAAGGCCAGAAAAAAAAGGAAAACAAAATACAAAATAAAGCGAACACAAAGAGTCAATTAATTAGTAGATGGATCCACGATTATCGCTATATTAACATTGCACTGCAGTTGAAGTCGCCAGCAGTTGGTGTTCACTGTTCAAAAAAAAGGTGTATTGATAGCATTCAAGTCTATAAAATTAATATAAATATTAATTATATTCAAATTTATTATTTTAAATGCTTCAAACTTCGGGAAACCCTAGTCTGTTCACCCTTCAAAAGTTTGCAATTGTATTCAGGGGTCCGAAAATCAATCATAACTAAGCCAAATAACTATTAATTAAAATTAAATAAATCCTTAAGCATCCTTAATATTAATTTTAATTATTAATTACTAAAATGTTGCATCAATTTTTACAATTTTGACAATCACTAAAACTACATGCTACATTTCTAAATTTAAGATCAAATTTAAGGATCAAAATTTTAGTAGTTTTATGAAAATTAAAAAAAAAAATTACTAAAAATTGTAGTGGGGAAAATTAAAGATTAAAAATGTAATAGCTAAGCTTAAAAATAATAAATTACAATTTTTCAATTTTTAAAAAATTTTAAATTTAAAATTATTTAAAATTAAAAAAAAATTCAACATTTTGCCAATCTATTTTTTTGTAATTTTTAAAACTTAAAAAAAAATTCTCAACAATTTTAGTGGGAAAATTAAAACTTAAAAATTTAATAGGTAAGCCAAACAATGAATTAATTTCAATTTGGAAAAATGCTCTGTGCTAATTTTGAATTTTAATTTAATTTTTAAATTAAAATAAATAAATTAAAAATTTTGCCAATGTTATTTTTTTTTTAATTTTGACGATGTTACCCCTTATAAAATGTTGAAAAAATTTAACAATTTTTTTTTATAAAAAAAAAAACAAATTTAAAAAATCAGTAACTCAGCCAAAAAAGCACTACTTTTAATTCGGAATCCTGTTTTTTCTTAGTTTTTCTAAGGTTAATAAATCTGCATACTCAATTTAAGGTTACTTTTTTTTAATTTTAACGATGTAACCCCTTATAAAATAAAAAATAAATAAAAAAAAAATTTTTTTTTAACTAGGCTAAATCAACTCGGTTGTTGATGCTGATCAAGAATATATATGATTTATAGGGTCGGAAAAGACTCCTTCGCTGCATTACTAGCTTCCGACTGTCACAAGTATTGCCCGTTTTCTCTCAGTGCCGAAGCTGTGGCCGCCGAGTGCTCTTCCTTTTACTTAAGATAACGTAACACCGGGGCATGGGATTGCAATATACGATTGAGAATCGGAATGGTAATGGTAATGGGATCCTTGAATGTGAAGTGAAGTGGAAGTGGAAGCCAAAGGCAAAGCCGAAATGATAACAGAGCGACGGCCGCGTCCGAGTGATAAGTCCATTTGAACTAACCCGCTCGGACAGCTGATACCGATAGGAGCAAGCAGGATCAAGAGCAGGAGGAGCAGGAGAGCGACCTGGAATTCAACTAATGACATTTCCCAGAAAAAGAAGAATACAAAAAACAGAGGCCCGGATGATCAAGCCCAAAAAGGGGCAGCAGAAACAGAAGCTGTAAGGAGAGAAATGATTTAAATACACGCAATCCTCGAGGCGCCATGGCGGACGGACCAAGTCCTTAAATTTATGATGCAATTTGTTTGCAAAAAAAAAAAGAAACAAACAAAGAAACACAAAGCAAAACAAGATAAAGGTAAAATAAACAATCAAGCAACAAATTGAATTCAGAATATAAAACTACGAAACTTTGGCATTAAATTTTTATAAAAATTGTATAAAAATATTGACAGAGAGTCCTCTGTTTGAGTCATCAATGAGTCAACTTTGCAGATCACCTAGGCTCACCTCCAGGTAGTCATAGCCATAAATATGTATATGAAAAATCCTGAAACAAAAATCGAAAGCTAAGCCCCGCTTTGCATGCCTCCTCTCCATCATCTCAATGAAGATTATAAGCTACAGAGGAGCGGCGGAGGCAGGGGGTTAAGGAGGGGATGCAGCACGAGAAGGAGAAGAAGGAGGAGCACCACATGGAGCGGGAGAAAAACGGCAGCCATCCGGGAATCGCTTTACGTCTTCTGCGAAATATTCATTACAGCAAATTTGTAAAGGCAATCGACGGGGCAGACACCAAAGGGGGTGCACAGGAAAAAATAAATTATTTATAAGAAAAATTAACTTGGAAATAAAATATTAACTTTTAACTTTTAACTTAAAATGAATGAAAGAATTAAGGAGTTAAAAAGTGCTAAATTTAATAAAATTAAATTTAAAATAAAACCCTAGAAAAAGTATCCCTTTTTTTTAGCAGTGATCAGCAGAGCCTGAGGGTCGGATGATGACGCAGTCGGAGGCTGCAACATGACTTGGCCCCGGTTGGCTGTCTTATTTTTTGTTTTTTTTTTTTTCCCCTCATCTTGGCCGTGTCCAATGCCGTCTTCCTCCACGTCTACTCGCTTTTCTTTCTTTCTTCTTTTTTTTGCGAAATTATCCGTGGTGTTATTATGCATTATGAGGCCTAATGCGCACAGTTCCTGTGCGTCTTCGGGGGATCGGAAGACATGCAGGCGAGAGGTGAGAGACGAGAGGCGAGAATCGGAGAATCGGAGAGTCGGAAAGCAAAAAAAAAAAAGGGGACAAAATCGGTGTACTATTTGCCAAGAAAAGCGTTAATAGATCAAGGCGGAAAAACTGATGGGAACAGGCACTGTGGAAAGTCATTCAAGAATTTTCCCGCAGACAATCTTGAAAAGAAATCAAGCCAAGGAAAAAAAACGGCAAAAACCCAAGGCGACAACTCAATCGAGGCGTTACACTCGAAGAAAAAATTTCAACTAACAAAAGGGAAGTGAGTATGGTTATTGTAAAAAATTAATAATATTTCTTAAGCTAAAAAATTTTAAATTAAAAATTTTTAAATAATAAAATAATAATTCATAAAATCGAATTATATTTAAAATTTATTATATATTATATTTAAGTTCTATAGATAATTTTTTTTTTTCTGAGTGTAAATAGTCTCAGGATCCAGATATTTCATTAGGCATCATTAAATAATAATTAATAAAATCAAATTCTAATATTTAAAATTAATTAAGAGCAGAAACCAAGCTACTAATATTATATATACCGAATTATAAATTATAAATGTTAAAATAAATATGAAAAAAAAACCAAGGTACCAGAGTTATTTGTTTCTTTTTTTTGCGAGTGTAAATAGTGTTAGGATCAAGATTCAAGCTGGAAATTGAATGCACGCTTTGTTCCCCCATATTGTTCGCCCCTCCTACTCCTTCTTTATTGTATCCTCTTTCTCCCCTTCTTGATGGTCGCCGCTCCTTGCTTTTTCTTGATTTCTTTGAGTTGTTTTTTTTCTGTTTTTCTTTTTTTTTTTTGCTGTATTTTTTATGAAATATTGCCCAAGGGGCGGTTCAATTTTGATGCATTTACAAGGTTCGGGGTGTTGGTAATTATAGGGACTTTATGTCTGGAAGTTTCCTTTATGATAGGGTTTTTACTTTCAAGTTCCTTTCATATACCGTTCGCGCTGTTGTTGCACTCGCCTTTGATTGCTGAATTAAGTCGGTCGAGTGGATCTTCTTATTTTTATTTACTCTTTTTTTTTGTCGAATTTTTGCCCCGGGAAACGCCCCCCATGGGGGGTGGGAAATCGGAAAGGTGCGGCCAAGGTTGGACTGAGACTCGGATTGGTTTTGTTTCAGTGTAGAAATATAAAACGGAAAATAATGGAATATTTTTTGTTGATATTCAATGAAAAGCTTTTGATAATCTATACTGATTTTATCGAAATTTTTATATATAAATATTTAAAAGTTAAATTAAACAAAAGTATTTGTGAAATTTATTCTAATTTCTTTTTCTTAATTAGAATCCCAATTTCTTTAAATAAAATAAAGTTTTTAGTTAGTAACAATATTTTAATGTTTATTTATCGAATTTATCGATATTATTTTAATGAAAGTGAAGATGTTTGAATGATGTTTGAATAGAATATTATACAAGTTTATCAAGAAAAGAAATTAAATTTTTAAAGCAATACAAAAAGAAGTACATATTTGTTCTTGAGAAATACTTGCTCAACATGTCAAGTATTTTGAAGAAATGTACATAAGAAGGGTTTTCCAAAACCCACTGAACTTCAATGAGAGATTACCATGAGGTAATCTGTAGTTACTTCTTACTAGTTATTTAGTGAAATAAATGAAAAGTACATACATATTGTAGGTAATAATAACTCCAGAGGCTTTTCTAAATGGTGCCGTTCTTCAAAGCGTCGAACACATCGTTTTGAGGCTTCACCACAGCCAAATTTTCACGTTTGGCAAATACCATTTTGAGCGGTACATCATCCTCGCTTTCTGAATCCGACGAATATATACATATTGTGGCATTTCGTTTTTTGGCGGAGCTCGAAGGCTTATGGACAGCGGGCTTTGCTTCTGGCTGCGTCTTTCTTAGCAGCCTCTTTGAGTACTTCGTGGGCTGCGGCGACTTGGCTTCAGTTGAGGCAACTATTGGCTGCGTGATGGTACTGCAAATTGTGTTCATTTTGGTCTTCAGCTGCTTTATGATGCCCTGTCACAGATATTGTTATTATTTTTTAGCTAAAAAGTCAATATATAATTTCAACTTACATCCTTCTCGTGCTCGAGTGCAATTAGCTTGGTACCCTTGTTCTCAAGGTCCTCTTGCAGGGCGATCATCTCATTCTGCAAATATGACATATAAATATATGTAGAATTATATAATATAATGTAAAAAAAGGCGGTATTACCATTTGCTCCTTTAGTTGCTCCTCGTACTTTTCCTTGGTAGCTGCCAACTGATTGCCCATCTGCTGCTTCTCATCCTTGAGGCTGGTATTCACCTTCTTAAGCTCATCAAGTTCAGCCACAAGACTTTCCATCTTCGCTTGCTCAGCACTCGATGCTCTGTCCCTGTGTTCAAGAGCAGTTTTGAGGGCAGTCATATCGGCCTGATAACGCTCTTTTTCGCCATCTAATTCGGTTTTTAGCCCCAGACTTTGATGGTTGGCCTTAGCTAGCTTTTCTTGCTCAGCCTTCAACGCTTGACCTTGATCAGTTAGCATGTTCTGCAGGCTTTTGATGGTTTCCTGCAACTCCATGTTTTGAGTCTCGCACTTTTGGCGCTCTGCGCTGTGCAGTGAGGCCTGCTGGAAGTTTTCAAATTCGAGCTTCTCATGGCTCTCTTTTAATTTGGTCAGATCCTGAGTTTGCTTGTCCAATGTCGACATTAGGCCAGAAATGGTCTCCTGCAAAAATAAATACAACATTTATTACATTACTCCTTTTTTTTGGGGGGATAAAACTTACTTTGTGGACGTTATTTTGGGCATTCAGTTGCACTGATTCCCTGGCAAACTCTTCGTTGACCTCAACCAGCGAGGTTTGACTGGCCTCCAGCTCTTCAAGGCGAGCTGCCTTTTCGTTGCTCAACAATATCAGCTCTTCAAAGTCCAACGCCTGCTGGCTGAGCCCATCGCACTCCAGTGTCTTGTTCATCAATTCGACATCGAGCTGATAATATTTATTCTGTTTAGGAGTAGAAATAAAAGTTGAGAAGTGGAAATAGAGCAAGTAAAACGTATAAATACAACAAATACATTGGATTTTAGTTATGGGTTCTATCTAAAAACAGAGGATATCAGAAACATACCTCAACATCTGCAAGTTCAGCAACTGTATCTTGCAGTTTGAGCTTTTGCTCTTCCAATTCTGCTTCAGTTTCCTTCAACTTCTGTTGGATGTCGGTGAAATCACTTGCCATAATGCTCAACTACCACAGAAAAAAACAAAATACATATAGGCGAACATTTCAAAGATAAAAAATTGGGATAATACCGAATTACCTCAGCTTTAAGACGATCGTTCTCCGATTGGTTCTTGTTGAGCTCTAACTTTTGCTGATCAACAAGTGTCTTGGCCACTTGAAATTGGTTCTTGTAGCTATTTTCGATATCTACACGCATCTTTAGAGCATTTATATACTTCTCGTGCCACTCCATGCCCAGCTGCTCCTGCAGGGCCAGCTTGTTCGCCAGACTCTTGTTATTGTTTGTCATCTCATTAAGCCTGCAATGTACAGAATAAAGCGTATATATATGATCGATAAATGTGACGACAGGAAAGGCTTGTCTTACCGACTCTGCAGCGAAATATTTGCATGGTGTTTTTCGGTAGAACTGTTCACCAAATTCAGCAAACGCTTGGCAATTTTTATATTGCAAGCCCTGTAGTTGTCGTAGAACTTCTGGAACTGGTTGATGTAATACATGTCGTAGCCGGAAGAGGCCAGCAAACCCTTGGCAGCGATCCACATTGACTGACAGTTGGCTATCTCAATGTCTGCCATAGGGGCATCATCTGGGTTCGTTTCGTTTGTGAGGCGTATTATGCCAGGGATCTCGTTTTCCTTATTATTGTTAACCTGGTTTTGCTTGGGCTCGGGGTCGGATTTTTGATTGTCAAGCGTAGGCGTTATCCTCATCTTCTTCGCTTTGTCCTCGAAAAAAGATTTTGGCACCGAAGTTCCGCTTCGTTTTGGAGCCCTGGCGGGTGGAGCCTCGGCGGCGTTAATATCAGCCATCTCTTTCTTGCTGGAGACTTCTGGCGAACGACGAGCTTGCCGAGCCACTTCCAGTTGGCTCAAAGCACTCTTACTGGCAGACGCAACTGTACCTTCAGAGTGTGCAACTTCGCTAACCTTGAGATCTTTGCACTTATCCGCCATCTTGGATGTCTCAACGGGCGATCGCTTAGCTTCGCTAGTGGCCCTATTTTTTGGAGTATCCACAGCGTTTGATGGTTTTTCCTGGGACGACTCGCCACCGGGACTGCGAGACGGTTTGCGTGAAGGCATTACCGCAGGACTTTTCACGTTTTGTTGGACTTCACGCGGCATGGCGGGCGCCTTTCGGTGTTTGGAAAATGTACAGAAAACCAACAGTTATGGATAGTTTCAGTGATTTTCACAGTCTTAGGCAATAGAGTGACCGATAGAACAACAATTTAGTGCTAAAAGAAAGATATATTTACCTTATTTTTCACTTTTTCACAAATTCGACAAAACTTTTGCAAGAAAAAGCGCGGAAAAGCAACGGTTAATTTTGCAGTGTGACCGCGTCGCTACATCTTGAAAATACCACCTGTTTACAAATTAATACCGAAAACCAGCAAAAAAAAAAACCATGATAGAAGTATACAAGGTAGTCACGTCGGGGCCAACTTGTTCGGGTTTTAGGGCTTATTTTAACAGCTCGTGCTTATTCATTGAGTCATTTTATTCACTTGATATCCGAACTAGGGCTTTTTTTCCAACGGGACTACCTTGTATAATTCCATCATGAAAAAAACCACCTTTTTTAGGAAATTTCTCTGTTCAGTGCTAGTGTGACCAGTTAACGGGACGGTGAAATGCCTGCCTTTTTGGCATTTGGCATTAAACCCCGTCCGGTCACGCTGGCTTGGCATTAAACTAAGCACACGAGATTATTAACCCTAAGTTTTGCAATTGCATTGTAATCAAGGTAAAGTCGCAATTTCAAAGTAACAACAACAACAAATAAAGGAAGTGTGTGCCAAGGTGGCGTGTGCGTTACAGACGCAGTGTGTCTGCATGCTGCGCGTATGCATAGCGTGTGTGTGTGTCTCACGCCGTGTGTGTGTGTGTGTGAGTGTGGGAATTAGGTTGAGTGGCGCTGGATTCCTCGTATCCTTGCGCTTCCCTTGAAGTCTCCGGTCCCCATATGTCCGTGATCTGGGAAATAAACCACAAGTTCTGGCAAAAGGGGGCTACATGGGCGGGCAACGCACCGACAAAGCAGCGTAGCAGCCCAACTTAACCTCAAAGGCGGACGAACGAACGGAACAAACGAACGAACGAACGAAGGAACGTGCGACGAAAGACAACACAAAGCAAACAAAGCGACTAATGCCAGTCGCCGAAGCTACCAAAACAAGACCCAGGGACCAGGCCAGGCCAGGATCAAACACACCCGAGCGATGAATCGGCTGCCCAGCAAATTCATGACCTCCCGCCTGATTGACTTCTTCGAAAGCAAGGCTGAAATATTTACCCAATTCCCCTGTTAATGTTTCCTTATTCCCACTTGTGTCTCCCCGCAGACCGCGCCTACAAGCAGGCCCCGGGTAATCAGCTGTACGAAATGGTTAAGAAGCGCCAGACAGATGCCCACGACCAGGCCAGCTCCACGGATTCCGGCGAGGAGGAGCTGCAGCATCATCATCGCAGCGGTGCCCTGGCCTCTGGCACGGGCATGGATGGTGGGACGCCCACAGCCACCAGTTGTCAGCACATCAAAAAGGCAGTGGATGCCACGCGATTGCGGCGTCAGCTGAGGAACACTGGCCTGCTGTACGAGTGCTCGCAGTGCCAGAAGCTGGGCCAGGCCAAGACCGGGACTGGAAACGCAGAATCAACTGGAGGCGGCGAATCCGGCGACTATGAGTTTGACAGCACGCTCTGGTTGTGCCTCAAGTGCGGCAGCCAGCTGTGCGGGCGAGCCAGGAAGAAGCATGCCCTAGAGCACTACCAGGTGGGTCTCCTCCTCCTTCTACTACTTCTCCTCCTACTACTCCTCCTCCTCCTACTACTACTCCTCCTCCTACTACTCCTCCTCCTACTACTACTCCTCCTACTACTCCTCCTCCTACTACTACTCCTCCTC
>VNJY01005678.1:0-12904 GCA_008042715.1 Drosophila bocki
TATATATAACGAGCTGTAATTCCCTGGGCCTGGGTAAGTTTTTTGGAACGACCGGAGGTCTTACAAAGTTGCGTCTTCTTGCGTCTGTGTGTAAAGTGGAAAACTTTTTCCCAGCTCTAACCCAACTCCCCAAACGGTTAAAAAAAAAATAGAGACACAGAAAGAGATAGAGAGGGGCTAGGGGGTGTCTAGAAAGAGATGGAAACAAACAACTAAAGCTTTACCCCAAAGCTGGTGAAAATTTCACTTATTGTTGTTAGTCGCCGCCGCCGGCTGTAAATGAAGCCATTTTGTGTTCAAAAAAAAAAAAATAGGGGAAAATTTATATATATAAAGTAAAGAAAGTAAAGGGGGAGAATAACCGTTACACCGTTATGATGCCTGAGCTGAGTTGGCATTATTATTGGGTCGAAAGCTGCCCTAATTGTGGGCCAAGATAGCCCAACTCCAGCTTCCTCCATAAACCAAAAGCGTTAATTGAGCGTCGCCGCCATCGAAAGTCTCAGACAAAACACTGGCCAACAGTAGCCAGAAAACAGTAGAAGGGAGAGAGAGAGCGAGCCTTCAAAAACAATTGAAATGCCTTAGGAAATTTCCACCCCCCTTGAAGGGGGAGCCACTTACAAAAATTTACAACTTTTCGCAAGGGGAGTTGTGCGGAGGCGGCTATTAAAAATGTTGGCTGAGTTGTCAGTCGTTTGTTTACTGGTGAAAACTAAAATTAAATCTGGCAAAAAAAAAAAACAGCAAATCGTTTGATATTACAACGCTTTTTGGGCGATCTTTTTGCAGAGAAAATGTTTAAAAATATGTAAATATTTGTATAAAATATTAATATTAATTATTATTCTTATTATTATTAATATTTTTAAATTATGACTTATTCTTGTTATATTTTTATGTATAAAGAATTATTTATAAACATTTTTTCGCTCCTTAAAATATTTTAAAATAATAAAACAAATAAAAATAATAAGTAAATAAAGTAATTTTAAGCTTATTAACTTTAAAAAATGTGTTAAAATATTTTAAAATAATTTTAAAAGGTGTTGAAATATTTTGATTTATTATTAAATATTTTTTTATGTTTTAAAATATTTTACAATATTTTTAAAATGTGCTAAAATAATTTAAAATGTTTTACAAAAATGTTGAAATATTTTGAAATTTAAAAAAATGCGTTTAAATATTTTACAATATTTTAAAAATGTGTTAAAATATTTTAAAAATGTGTTAAAATATTTTAAAATATTTTACAAATGTGTTGAAATATTTTTAAATATTTTGAATTATTAAAAAAATGCGTTTAAATATTTTACAATATTTTTAAAGTGTGTTTAAATATTTAAAAATATTTTTTGATATTCTTAAAGAATTTATAAGCTGGAAATTCCTTAATTTATTTATTCATATAGTTAAATTCTCAGCTAAATTCCAAGTTATTATTGACTCATTTACTTAATCATATATTTCCCAAGCCCAAATTATTTATTAAGAAAACCTATAAACTGACCCTTTTTCAGAATTTATCCTGAAATTTCCCAAACCTTTTTCAACTTTCCAACTATTACCCACACCCCTCGCCCATAAAGATATATGACACCCATCTAAAGGCAAAGAGAAATTTAAAAATAATATATATGTATATATAGCATATACATATATACATATATTAGATAGCTTTGGCAATTTTCGCTGGGGTTATCTACGCAGACCGATCAGTTCGAATTGGATACAGGATACACTTTCCCAACCACTTTGCCACTTTGCTGCCAAGAGAGGGGATGCCGCCGCCGCCTCCGCCCTTGGGGTATCATCAGCAGTGGCAGGAGCACATCCCACCCTCTCCCAGGACCCATCCCTCCCCCGGACAGGACTGATGGATGTCCTGGCCCGGAGGCATTTTCCTCTGTGCATAAGTAGCTGGGAAATTAACGCCAAGCTGGGGGGATGTAGTGCGTGCAAGGATGCGGAGGGAGGAAAAGGAGGCAAGGACTAAGACAGCGATTGATGCGTGACAGAGGGGGGAGATGTGTAAGGAGCAAGGACTAGGGACTGGGGAAAAATTCCAATGAATGGTTATAAATTGAAAATGACTAAATGAAATGAGTAAATATTGACAGATTGACTGAAGTTGGCAGTTGTCAGCATTGGGCAAGGTTTGACAAGGCTAATTTGTTGATTTGCTTCAATTTTTTTTTGGGTTTTTCACTTCTTTTATATATATATATATATCTAATCTATATCTTCACTCCTGCATCCCCCCTGGGTCCTTGTTTGTGTCATTAGCATTTGAGGAGTTTTCCCCTGTTTTCCCCCTGGTTTTGGCATTTTCCATGTCCATTTCGTGTCTGTTTTGGTCAGTTTGAGCTTTGGACAAAGTTTTTTCTTGTTTTTTTTTTCGTCTTTGTCCTGCTAATGAGCTTAGGACCCTGGCCCTTCTTCGACTTGTTGTGGGCCAAAGTGAACGGAAGTAATTATAATGGCTGCGAGGACATGATTTTTGGCATTCTAATTGAATCAGGCTCAGGCGAGAGAAAAAAGTCCCTTTTCTGGTCCCTCCCACACAAAAGTTGGAGTATTTGAATGGAAAATAAATGGTTTTGCTTTAATCAAAAATAAAAAACAAAACAAGAATTTAACAACAAAATACATTGATTAAGCTCGAATTAACAAAGAGAACACAATAATTATGCCAAATACAGGCAATTGATATGTTTTTTTTTTTTTATTGTCGGAAAAAGACAATAAGACAATTATATACAACACTAATATATTAAAAATATATGTAGGCTTTCATAAAAAGTGAATTATTTTTAGAACATAGAAAAATAGACATATATATAATATATTAAATATAACATATTATATGTATATGTATAAACGAAGCTTAGCTCCAATTGGAGCTTACCAGGCATGGTAACCTAATATCTAAAACCCACAAATATAACCTAATAAATTGAAATTAATGTTTTGATTTAATCCATCAACTTAATCAAGGAATCAATGAGTTATCTGTTGCCGCAATAAGCTTTCTTTTATATTTTAAGCTAACTTTTCTAATCCCAATCGCTGCTAAGGCAGCTATATGATTTTATAAACAAATGGTTTTGGCTTGGACTTACCCGCAGAAAACGACACCCTGTTGCTGTTGCCTTTCATCTTCACACAGTAGACTTGGCTGGGATTCAACGATAATTAATTCCTTCCATTGCAGAAATTCTTTCTGTTTTTGCACGATTTTCATAATTAAACTTGCAATATTCCAGCTAAGCGGCACTTTTCCATTGGTCATCCAGAAGGGTTAAGATGTCACGTGACATGTAAACACGAGGGGAGACGCGCACAGATTAGGATTCAGATTCATGGCTGAATAACTCCTTCGATTCCCAGAGATTATTGGCGATTTTTCATGATTATTATTATATTTCGCAGAGTTCCATGAATTGGCACTTTTCCGCGATCATCCAGAGCGGTTAGGATGGACACGTCACACGTAGACACGAGGGGAGAGAGGGAGACGCGCACTAACTGAAGCTGCGGCGGCAAAGGTGCCTATATTAATAGGTAGGCAGAGGGAGAAGCTTGATCAAGAGTGAACACACGTCAGCGTCTAAGAGCAGAGCTGAGAGCAGAGCTGAGAGCAGAGCTGAGAGCTGAGCTGAGAGCAGAGCTGAGAGCAGAGCTGCGAGCGGAGCTGATAAGCTCAGCTCAGCACTCAGTGTGCGCGCTCTCATACAAGTGTGTGTGTGAGTTCGCTGTTCTGAAATTATCAGCTCTGCTCGCAGCTTCGCTCTCATACAAGTGTGTGTGTTTGTTCGTTGCTCGAAATTATCAGCTCCGCTCTAAGCTCGGCTCTCAGCTCAACCTCTCTCTCTCTCCCTCTCGATCAACCTCTCCCTCTCTAGCTACCTATAAATAGAACCCCCTCTGCCGCCGCAGCTTCAGTCACTGCGCGCCTCCCTCTCTCCCCTCGTGCCTCCCCTCGCCCACACCTGTGACGTGTGCATCTCAACCCTTCTAGAAGACTCCGAAAAAGTGTTGCTTCGCTGGAAAAGTGCAAGTTCATAATATATTCATGCAAAAACAACAAATATCTCTGCAATCAAAGGAATTAATCATCGATGAATCCCAGCCAAGTCTGCAGTGTGAAGATGGAAGACAACTGAGTATTCTTTACTGCTTCTAAGTCCGTACAAGCGATCGGGTCTAGGAAATTACTACGGGTGAGTCAAACCCAAATATATATGTATATCCTTATGTAAACAAGAAAGGAAGCTTCGACGAGCCGAAGTTGTGAATAAAATTATAATACCCTGCAAAGATATACAAGTGTAGGAATTTAAATTTAGGAAAGGGAAAAAGGAATAAGAGAATAAAGATTTTTTATTTAAAATCAAAGTAAAAGAAAAAAAATATAGAAAAAATATATAGCCACTAATATAGTTAAAACTTTACAAAACCAAAAGAAAACAAGTGAAAGAAAGCTAACGAGATTCTTTAAGTCGTTTTTTTTTTTTAATATTAATTTTTTTAAAAATCTTAATTTCAAAACAAAATAATAATAAAAAATTATGCAATTTTTTTGTTCTTCCAGATAGACTCACCCGTTGATGCTGATCAAAAATATAATTTTACTAAAATTATAATTCCCTTTAAGGATTATAAATATACAAAATAAAAAGAAAAAGAACACATCTCACAGAATACCAAACCCACTATTCACTTTTTAAATTGGCTCTAAAAAAAACTCTTTAGATAAACCAATTGGGCTTTATTCAAGGCCGCCTACACGGGGGGAGGGGGTGAAAACAAAGAGATACACACATTTATACACATGGAATCCCATTTATTTTTGTGTGTCCCTCTGAGTGTGTGTGTGCAGTAATAACAGGCAGTATCAACATTTTCCAGCTCTATAGAATGCAATGAATACCCACTGTATATATATGCTAAGAAAATAGATACTCGGCACACAGAGTGGGGCTTCGTTAGACATATGCGTCGCGCGTCTGATCCCCAAGTTTATCTAGACTCTCTATGGGCACATTGGCTGTATAATAAATCGAAGTCACGACAAATATAAATAATAAAATGTATTTTATTTTATTTTCATGCCCCCACCCAACCACCTAGCACACTACCCCCTCGTTTTCAACGTGCTTTTAGTACATAAATCTCAGGCTTACCCAAACCCGAAAAAAATAAAGAGAAAATAAAATAAAAAATAAATAAATATAATAAAAGTTGTAGGGGGGGAGGGTAGGGAGTTATGCCTGAAACAACAGACACAAGTCCGTGGTCTCACTCTGTCACTGCTGTATGAATATTGTTTGTGCATATATAATAATAAAATAAATAAAAAAAAAAAACATCTCAACATGGTAAGAGAGAAAAAGAGAACAAGAGAAAACAAAGAGCAAAGGAAGAAGTAACAATAACAAATCCAATATTAGATGGCTATAACAACACAGAGCATTCAAGTGTGCGTTGAGGGGGTTGGGAGAGAAGGGGGAGAAGGGGGAGCTATTTTAGGGGTAGGGGAATCCTTGAATCCTTCGCTGGTCCTGGCAGCTGCTGCCAAGCCAAGCGCAGAGCAAAGTCTGATGTACACGTTTATGGCTATTTGCGATTTTACCCCTCCAAAAACCCCTCCGAAAAAACCAGCTCAATAAAAGCGAAAGGAGACAAGGCCGAAAACAATGGCGATATGCCACTCTAGTACACTGGAAACAAATATTAACAATACAACTTACCAATTGGCAAATTAAATCTCTGGATGTTAAGATTGAGTTGGGTTTATGACTGCAAGAAAAAAAGGAGAAATAAATTAGTATTTTATTATTTTTAAAAAAATTATTAAATTGAAAAATAAATATATAACTTTTAAATAAATGTAAATAAGGCATAATTTACACAGAATTTACACAGAATTTCTCGGAAATTTTGATTAAATTTCCCTTTAATTCCCCTTTAATTTCTCTCAGTGTCTAGCCAAGAAAGTTTCCCCATTGAGGCAGGCTTATTTCGAGGTGATTTCAAAGGCATTTAGGTATAAGGTCGATTGCCCCTGACGGAAGTAGATAATCATCAAATGATGCTACAATTACCTTTTCGACACTTTCTTCCCCAACAAACCCCACACTATAAACCAAAATATACATAATATATATATAAATAAATATATATATATATAAACGACCATAATCAAGAGCCATGAAACATAATAGGAACCCTTTTTGGTGCGGAAACTACTTCTTAACGAGTAGGGTTTTTGGCCCAGAGTTTGCTTCAAATTTTCCGCTCTAACACCAACAACACCCTACAAAATCTAATTTATATCACGTTAATGAGCTTTAATGTCCAAATTTTTGGAGGATCCTTAACCAGCCTGCTCACCACCCACCAAAAAAAGAACCTTAGAGTTCTCGGAATGTGAAATGTTAAAAAAAAAACACACAAAGAAAAAGAAAAAAATGTCCATTGTAAAAAGTTTGCCCCATGGCTGCTTATCAAACCAAATTTGTGGCAATAAAATGAGACGGCCATGGAATTTGGAAAACTGCGAGCTGTCAAGGGGGGAAAAGCGAGGGAAAAATCGGAGGAAAATCGGTTGAAAAGCGGGAATACGGGAAGACACACACCCATGACTAAGCCAATAACCGAAAGGTTATTTAATATTTGGCTACAGTTGGCGGCAGCTCCTCATCAAAATAAAAAAAAAAAAAAAAAAAACAAAAAAAAAAAGGAAAACAACAAAAAAAAACATAACAAACTTCCCCTAAAACCCTGCCCTATCCTTTACCCATTTTCCACCGATTTTCCACCTCCCATTTTCCCTTGGAAATTTGAGCAAAGTTCGCACTTTTTGGCTCCTATCTCTCCCTGCAAAACATCAAAGCGCCAAGGCAGAGGCGCCGCCAAGGATGAGGGCGTGGCCAGACTACCCTCCTCCTCCTGTAGTTTATTTAGCTTTTTCCTGATATTTTCCTTTATTTTCCTGGCTGTGCTTCAGCCATCGACGGCCTGCGGCCAAATATTAAAACAAATCTAAGCGAAAACGAAACGAAACGCATTGCAAAGTTGTCAACTCGCTGTGATAACACCCACACACACACACATACATACAGCACCCCCTTTCCACCCCACTTTCCACCTCCTCCCTCCTTTGGAAAATCAACCCCACGGATTTTGTGTTTGGCGGCAAAACGAGAAAAAGGCAGAAACATTGGCAAATTTAAATGCAAATTACCAGACAAAACTGATGAGCAGTTGGGATAGGAAGAGGGGACAGGGACAGGGACAGTGCGTACAAAAAGTATTGACAGTATAGGAAATAATGGCCTAAATAAAGTCGAAACAGGTGCCTTAACACACACACACACACACACACACACACACACACAGCGGAAAAGCAGCGGAAAAGCTGTGGAAAATGTAGGGAATAAGCGCTGGCATATGTCGCATACAAAAGACTAAATCAAAAAGTTGGAAATTGGAAAATGTGACGCTAATAGAAGCTAATACACGCGTATAAATTCAATTGTAAAAGTTACAAAATATATATATAAATATATATATATGTGGGGGATTAACCATATGGCATCAATATTCATATGAAAAGGTATCAATAAAGCTGGCTAATATTAGATTAGAGGGTATAATATAGGGTAAACATAATAATATATTAAATAGGGAGATTTTTTAGGTTAGATTAGGTGATTTTAAACTCTTGTGTAAATTTTGCTGGTAAAATATTATTAAATTAAGTAATTATTTGTTTTTGAAAATGACTCCTACAATATTATTATATTTTTATAATTTTAAACTAATGTATTTAAATTTCAATTAAATTTTTAAAAATATTATAAAAGATTTTCTAAAAGATATTAAAACTAAATATTTATATACACTATTAGCAATATTTATATATTATTTGTATATACATTTATATACATTTAATATTTATATAAATATTTATATTACATTTATATTACTTAAATATTCATATAAATAAATATTTAAATATTTATATAAATATTTAAATATTTATATAAATATTTAAGTAATCATTTACTGAAAAATATATATTTTTCAGTATTTTAAGAAATTCTTAAAATATATATAATAATATTTAAATAAAAAATTAATTTTAACTACCTTATATTTAAAGGAAAAATTTAATTTAAAAATATTTTATATATTGCAAGGTTTTATTTTATTTTAAAAATATTTTATATATATTTGTAATATTTTATTTTATTTATTTTAGTTTATTTTAGATAAAAAAAAATATTTTTGATATATTACAAGGGTTTATTTTATATAAAAAACTATTTTAGATATATATGTAGCTTTTATATATTAAGAAAATAATATGATATATATTAAGAACCCAGAACTTGGACCCAGATCAAACTTAAGAGTATGAAAAATTCTAATAGGCTGTCACCAGTGCGTATACGTTATTTTTGTAGAAATCTAGATTTTATATTCCATTACTTTGCTTAAAAAAACATGATGAACAATTTAGAAAATATTATATTTCAAAAATATTTGTATGTACATATTAAGAACCGTAAACCAACTTTTTGAGTTCAAATAACACAAAAGAAAGGCGGGTCCTCTGTGCGTATACGTTATTTATTATTTAGAAATATTTTTGATTACTTTTAAAATGTACACAACTTTAATATATATATATATATAACAATTTGTATATATGTATGTATATTCCGAACCCAAATCTCAAGCTAAATCTTAAACCCTAATCCAACACTTTTGAGTTCAACTCCCTGACGTACACATACACACAGAGTGCTTTTTCCATTCCCGGGGACAAATCTCGACTCATTTGGAGCGTTTTCAGTGTGTTTAGAATAGCGATACATGATTACTCCCAGCTCGGTAGTTTTACCACGCCCACAACCGCCTACAACACAAAAAGGAGAAAAAAAATAGGGGGGGGGGGGTTAAAACACACACACACACAGGCTCAGGCACAAGGGAAAAGACTTGCTGGCTCGGCACGCACATACGCAATATTTTGATGCGATTTTGTGGCTCGCCAAATGATTTCGCTGATGTTCATTCCACAGTCCCCATACACTCCCCCCTAAAGGGGGTGGGTTTGAAGAGGAGGAGGGGATGGGTTAGGCCAAATCCTTGGTGGAAAAGTTGGGTGCAGCAGGCAGACAAAGGGATTTGTTGCCATGTGACAACATGTGACAAAGTCCTATCCCCGGCAGCTGGATATATTTGCAGATGTGCGATTTTTCTCACAGTGTTTACCCGCCATTAACCTCTCTGCTCCTCCTACCATCCCCCCTCGGCGCACAGGTAGCCATGGAAAATCTGCGGTTGCCGTTCAACTGAATGGACGCTGAATGGAATGTTTTGGAATGCATATTCAGTGTGTACATTTAGTCACTGAAATGTCATCTATTTATCCGGATTATTCCAGGACTTCTGGTCGCTTTGACGCGAAATTGTAATTGTTTCATTTCTTTTGATCATTTTAAAGGATATAACAATATTGTTTTATTGTAACATTCATTATTTAACTATATATTTTTTATTGTTTTATTATTATATTTATTATTTAACTTTATTTTTTGAGTTATTACAAATAAATAATATTGATTTGTTTGAATGTAAAATTAGTAGAGTTAAAAAGATATGGTCACACTGATAAAATACTCTCATTCAAGGGAAAGAGATAAAGAGAGAAAGAGATAAGGAGAAGAAGAGATAGTGATATATTATTAAACTAAATTTTTTTTTATTTATTACAGCCAAATAATATATTTTCTATTGAATATAAAATTAGTAGAGCTTAGAAAGATATGGTCACATTGATCAGAGTATTTGATTTAAGATAAAGAGAGAAAGAGGGAAAGAAAAATAAAGGGAGAACAAGAATAACAACAATTATGACAAAACTAAAAAATAAATAAATAAAATTAAAACCTATTTTATAAAAAATAAAGCAAAAGTCCCATTTAAAAAATAAAACCAACCAGAAACCTAATGAGTGAAAAATATGTTTTTGGCCGAATAATTTTCATTAATTCTACAGGAAGACCCACAAAAGGCCTTGAGCATAATTAACTTAAACTCAGTGTGTTGTTTGACCTTTACCATTTTTGTTTTATTTATATATATATACATATTTTTTTTTTTTGTTTTATATTTTGTTTTAAATTTGTTCTTTATTTTTTGTTCCTTTTTGTAGCAAAGGAAAGCCACAAGCCAATCATTCAAAAGCAACGACTTCCAAATGAGCTATTTTAGCATTATGAATGCGACCGAGTGTAACTCCTTTTATTTGTTTAGTACTCATAAATACGGGGTTTCATTCATTTCCAAGGGCCTTTGCACTGAATAAACACGAGGAGGTTGGTTCCATAAGCCAAAGACAATTTCTGGATGCCATAGTGGGCCATAACTCAGGGCAACTGAATCAGCACTTGACTCCTGGACTAAAGGACTCCGGACTCTGACTTTGTCTGTTTATACGTTGCTGTCCTGTCCTGTCCTGTTCAGTTTGTGTCCCTACTCAAAATTCACAAAAATTTATGCACTCCTCGGTGTCGCCCTCGCTCATATTATATGGCCTGTATATGTATGTTTTTTTGTATATATATGAGCGTTATTACATTTGAGACCGACTGCCACGCTCCGCTCTGCTCTGAGCTTTGACCATATCGCCAGCAGTTTCATTTCATACACAAAACAAAATGTTTCGAATAAAATATGTATATAAAAGATATTAACAATAAATAAAGTATTAATTAATAAATAAAGTATAATTATTATATATATAATAATCAGTATATTAATTATTTATCCTGTTTTTAATAAATTATTTTATTACATCTATTATTATTTTATATTTTAAATTTTTATTATTTATTTCAATTTATTTAAATTGTATACATTTTTAAATTTGTATATTTTTACCTACAATTCATTTGCAATAATAATAACCTAATAATGCCCTTTAAATGGTAGCGTGGTCACACTGCATCCAGACTTAAGTACTCTTTATACAAGATAATGTTTAATATAAATTCGGAATATTTTTTTAATATTTATATAAAATTTTAAATATTTATGTTTAATAAATTTATAAATTTTAATTAATTTATTAATTTTTTAAATATTTATTATATTAAGAAAACAAATTATATTAAATTTTATTTCTTATTATTTTAATTAATTTAATTATTCTTAATTATTTATTTACTTTTAATTAATTTATTTATTTTTAATTAATTTATTTATTTCTAATTAATTTTTTTTTTTATGTATTTATTATATTAAGCAAAAAAAATATTTAATTTTTTATAATATTATAAATTTATATAAAATTATGTTATATTTATTAAGAAAAAAACTTTTTTAAATATTTATTTATTTTTATTAATTAATTAATTTTTCAACTATTTATTATATTAAGCAAACAAAATTAATTTAATTTGATTTCTTGTTATTTTTGTCTCTGTGTAGCCATTCCGTTTCCCATTCCCATTCACCATATTCCCAACTAACCAAGCGACAAACTTCATGACGGCGGTGAGAGGACCTTTTTCCCCTCTCCCCCCTTTCCCTTTGCCTTTGACTTGGCCAGCAGCTATTTATTTATGTGGGCGGAGTGCCCGGGGAAAATTTGCTAAAAATCGTGCGAGACACTGCGTTGAAATAAAAATGAAATTTATTATTTATTTATTTCGTTATCACTTTGTATGCGACGCAAAACCGCACAGTTCTCCCCTCGGTTATTATTTTTTTTTTTTTCATTCTGTCCTCGGAATATTGCCACATTCATGGACTAAGCCACAATGGGGACTTGGGCCACAAAGTGACAGCGGCCCAAAACCAAAACCGAACCAATTGCCGCCCCACCAAGGAAATAAAAGTAATAGTTCGCTGGCTTAAACCGAAACCGAAACACCAGAAACCCAGAAACATTCCCATTTTCCCCCTTTTTTTGTTGGACCACACGCAGGATTTGCGATTAGAAAAAGGATACACGTAATTTTTTGTTAGACGTCCTTTTTTTACGAGGGCCATAATAAAGGACCAGCTAAAGGTGGCAAGGTGGCAAGGTGACAAGTTAGCGCGGTTATTATTATGCCAAAACGCCCACCAAAACGACCCGTGTGGCCACACCCACTTTGTCCCAAAAAAAAACCCCCCAAAACTTTGGAAAAAAAAGTAAAGATGGAGGGAAAAAAGAGAGACCACCTTCCCGCATTTACAATGGATTTGTTTTTGAATTGGAATTGGTTTCGCTTTCGGTTATTTTTCGGTATGCCCATATTGGGTATTTCTTGTTGGATTTTTCTCAGCATTTTTGGCGTTGCTTTACACTGATATTAAATGATGGGTAGATTATCAGAAATCTAGTTAAAAGTATATTAGTTAAAAAATAATTAATAATTATTGATTAATTCTAAAGAATATAAAATGCATTTAATTTCAGAAAGTAATAAAATTTTTATTCGAATTAAAAAATAATTATTTCTATTTTTTAATTTTTGTATTTTTGAAATTTTACCTAATTTCTAATAATTTAAATTTAACGATTAATTTATTTTTAAATGAATTAAAATTTGTCTTCAAATTAAAAAACAATTAGGCCGCGCGCACACTACGAGCGGAAAGCGGAGCTGACGGCTGAGCTTATCAGCGAGCTTATCCGCGGAGAGCTTATCAGCGAGCTGAGCTTTTTGCAGCCGCGCACACTGCGAGCTGAAGCTGACGCTGAATTGTTATGAGAAATTAATTGTTTTTCAAGCAAAACAAACATTTTTTAATTCTTCAATATATAAAAAAAAAAAACAGTTATTGCGATGACCTATTTATTTAGATCATCATGTCATTTAAATTTTCGAAATCG